>JABFQA010001648.1:0-13095 GCA_022817065.1 Probaryconus sp. ZL-2020 | reverse complement strand
ACCATTGAAATAGAAAAAAAAAAAAAAGGAATTGATCTCTTCCTAACAGAAAAAATTTTTGTTAACTAATTTTTAATCAAAATTTTCGTTAACTAATTTTTTCGTCATAATTATTTGGAGTTGGAAATTTGCACAAGCAATGTCAGCTGAATATATTTTATTACAGCTGTATAACAACGTTTACATTTTGATAATAAATTAGAATCGAATCCAAGTAATTATGAACAGAGTCAGGATAACAGAGTCACATCGTCGTTCGCAAAGATCCACAACGCCATGTAATTTTAACGAGGGAAATTGCGAGTTCCTAATTCATTGGCATTTTGTCGTTTTCCCAAAATTCGTCGTAATTGTAACAAAAATATATATCTATATATATACACGAGGAAAATAATGGAGCTCTTTTATCGAGTCCTAAAGGATTTTAGTCACGTGAATTTAAATTCACATAATTTCACACTTCGCGAAACTTGAGTTACGTCCTTTAAGTTGAATTCCAAGTTTCGCGGACGTTAAATCTCGTTTTCATCTTTAAAAGCATTCTTCTAGAAAAATATCTTTTCATTTCTGAAAATTGATTTGTTAATTTAACATGAATTGCTTTTTGCAGTTCAATCTCAGCTTTGTCGTTCGTGCGAAAAAGGAATATATATTTAGGAAATTAATTTTGCTTTAAAGCAACCTGATTCCAGTATTTTTATTTTATTTTACTTTTTTTTTTTTTTGGTTCGTTCAGAAGTAGATCGAATTTCATTGGGCGTCAAATTATCGTGCTTTCAGCGATAGAAATAGAAAAAAAGAATATTAGTTTATCAAGCACGCGTAACAATTGCACTACGATGATTCGTAATTCTCGTTATTTCATATTTTTCGTGTTTCTGAGTGCAGAATTTTTTGCGTCGACTTTCGGCGAGAATTTGAATTGTAAAGAGATCGTTTCGAAATCAGCGCTTATTAGATTGAGGAAACATTTGTTTTGTGCATACGACAAAACTTTTATACCAGTTCCAGATGAAAATAAAGCCGTTAACATATCTTTTTATATTATGCCATTCAATATCGAATTTGTAAGTTTTTCCATTTTCAAATTGTAAGACTTTTTTTTATTAATTTCTAATTCATAAATATTTATATCAAAATCAGGACCACGAAACGAACGAATTTGGTTTAACTACGATATTGTCAATGGTAAGAGATACAAAATCTGCAAAAATAAAAAAATTTATGAATTGAAGTTAAACAGTTTTAAATTAATCGTCAACGATACTTTAAGGTGTGGATGGACAAAAATTTAACATGGGAACCAAATGAATATGAAGGAATAGAAAAAATGCGAATTCGTAACAGTGAAATTTGGACACCTGATTTAAGAATCGCCCATCCGTAAGTCAATTTTTTTATTGCTGATACGAGAGGTTTCAATTAATTCTGTTAGAAGACTTTGAGATGTTTATTTTAGGACGGAATATTATGTTCTGCGAGATCGTCCAGTGACAACCTGTTTAATTTATAATACAGGACGTCTTTTTTGTGTTCCCACTGTGAAATTGCGAACGTATTGCGTGGGGGATTATGCATTTTGGCCATTTGACAGACAAAATTGTACTATGAAATTGGGGTCATGGGAAACAACTGGCGCAGAAGTAAATTTTCATGTTGGACCCAATTCTGTACGTATATTTCAATTATGATTACTATTTATTATGGAAATACTTTATTTCTTTTAAAAATTGTAATATTCATTAAGTTTCATTACGTTGAACCAATATTTTTGGTTTAAAAAATTTAAAATTTAAATTTTTTGACATCCTCTTAATGGTTGTCTTTTGAGTTGGAATGGTTGTCTTTAATCTTAAACAATCAGAACTTAACATATTTCTGATTATTGAAGTATTAAACCACTTATATAATCATTTAAATGAATATAAGTAACCTAATTTTGTTAATATTTTAATTAAGATATTAAGAAAATTATTATCAAAATTCTTGATGTTTACCCAGAATATACAATTTTTGCCACGGCGGGCTATTTTAGTGGCGCTGTAATAGTTGTTGGTTCAGCGATAATCTCATTAAAAATATTCACATTACAGATTCATAAAGAACACTTGCAACAACATCCTGGTTGGAGGATAACAAAATTAAACTTATCGAAAGTAGATGATAAATTTAGCCGGTGGCCAAATGACACTTATCCTTTCCTTCTGTTCGAAATTCTTTTAGACAGAACCGAAGTTCAAGCGCACGCTATTTACATAGTTCCTGCTATTCGTCAGTACAAATGGATTTTTCAACATTTATTAAATATCTTTTTTATTTATGAATTGAAATGAAATTGTTTTCATTGTCTTTGCAGTTTTCATGATGCTGACGATTATCGCCATGACTTTGGATCCAAGTTCTCTTGAAAGAATAACTCTTGCGAGTGTCATATTTTTTTCTATTGTATCAACGATGTACAGTCTTCATTATGAAATACCACACAATGGTACCAATGTCCCTTATTTAGGTAAAACATTTATAATAAAAAGAAAGAAAAAAAATGATAATTAAAATGAAATGTTTCTTTTTGCATTTAAACTTTTTTTTTGTACTGTTTTAGCAATCTTTTATCAGAACTCTCTTATTCTGGCCTCTTTGGCATTGGTTCTGACGACTCTTGTGAGGAAATTACAAGCCACAACAGTAACACCACCAAATTGGATTAGCAAAACTGTTTCAACTGTCTTATACTACCGCGCAACTCGCTTTCTATTGACGAATGGTCTAGATAACAAAAATTTGATAGAATCTTCTGAAGACAACATAAAAGAGGAAGATTCCAAATGGAAAAGTTTATCCTTTATTATTGACAGATTTTCACTCTACTGTGTGATTGCCACCTACGTTATCATGTTAAGTATTCTTTTCTCCATAGAAAATGCATTCAAAGAGATAAAAATATTTTAAAAATCATTTATTGTTTAATTAAAGAAAAAAAAAAGAAAGAAACTAAATGCAATTTAATAATAAAACAATAATTTTGAAATTATTATTCAATAAATGTTAAACTTAATTTGAATCCTTGAGTAATTTTCCATTATGCATAATTAGAATGACTTGAGTTAAAAACGAAATTGTTATAATACATGAGCTTTGCAAATTACTTTTGGACAATTAAGCTGCTGTTGCTATTATGACGAATCTAATTTTGTTTTATATGCATATACGTTTCTACGTGGATTAATTTCTACACAGACAGAATCTCAGCATGGACAATTTCAAATTAGTTTCCATGTGTGTGCGTCAGCAAGCTTACGTATGTGTGCGTGCATTATAATCTGCAATAACCAAGCTCGCCACGGTGGTTAAACAAAGCTACTTTTCAGTCTTACAAATATGGTCAGTTGTCCGAGAAAATTGAAAGTTAAATGAACAATTTCTTTTTTGTTTTTTTTTTTTTTTTTTCGTACGGATGATTAATTACTCCACGAGACAAATTAATTTCGTTCGGCCATTGTTTGCGAACTGTATTTCTCGTTACTTCTGTCGTGACAAATTCACAAAACCAGTCATATATATTTTTTTTGTCAATTCCCATATGATACATTGAGAAAAAAAAGTATATTAAAATTTAAAATAAAGTATAAGGAAACGTGACTATATGTAAACACTAAGAAAAATTCTGATACAAATTACAAATTTTACAATACTGTGTAAGAAAATTTACAAAGTATATTTGAAAATGTCTAAAACTTCTTTTACATTTTCACATACAGTAAAGCTTTAGAAAAATTACCATCTTTGTTGGTAAAGTGCTGATATACTTTCTCTTTCTGAAAAATTACCACTTTTCAAGGAAAAATTAATATTTTTTTAATATAAAGTTTCTTAAACAAGATAGCAAATTTTAACAAAAAAGATGGTAATTTTCCAGCCAGGGAAAGTATATCCGCACATTACCAACAAAGATTGTAATTTTTATTTGTTTCCTTTTCTCAGTGTAGTCGCGTTTCCTTATACTTTATTTTACATTTTACCATGCTTTTTTCTTAGCGTATGGTGGTACCAAATTTCGCACCATTAATTTTTGATTATGAAAAAAGAAATTGTTTGTTGATCTTTTTCCAGATTAAGCCTCGTTCTAAATCGACTTCATCTCGGAATAAAATAACCTTCCTCCCATCTGGTGCCCCCCCCCCATCTTCCCCCCGCAACTGCACCCCTATCTTCCACGTCAATCTCTTCGGCGTAAACGATTTTCCCCGCCGCCGATGGCTCTGAAATCGAGTTATGCAAAATAGATTTCACATTAAATAACCATCATTGCCGGTAGTTGCAGCACGGTGGCACACGAAGTTTGCAAATGCCGTAAATTCTTGACGTAAATGTTACGTATGGTGTACTATGGCGTCAGGGAGAGGAACGGATGGGGGGAGGGGGGAGGGGGCGAAGGGCAACGTTGATATCACGATGCTGCCCGTATATCAATGGCATGCACGACAGACCTTACGTCGCGCCTAAACGAGCTGCTTTGTTGCAATTACGCGATTGGATCAAAGCAAATGCACGTTTGCCATCAATTACAGTATTAAGGAATTATGGTCCGGGTGATCAGCTGCCGAGCATATTACATTTTGTAATTGACCTGAAATAGACATGACGTTTTCCATTGTAATTGATTGGTATTTTCCATTTACGATAATTTTTGCAATTTTTATGGTAGCCCTATACTGACAGAAATAAAGTATCGCGATGAAAATGAATTTTAATAGTCGGCTGGTTTTGTTTCTTGAAAATCGTTTTTTTTTTTTAAACTAGGTGATACACTGAAAAGAGAATTGATTGTGATATTAAATAAATTTTGTGTTTGTTGTAATTAAAAATTTAGTTGTATTAACCAAAAATTAGTTGAATCAATTATAAATTAGTTATATTAATTATGGCTTAGTTGAGACAATTATATCTAGCAGTTGGCACTATTCAACTACACATATAGTTGAATTAACTATATATCAGTTGATACAACTACATATCACTTGATTCTACTACTTATTGATTCTACTAATTTTTTCAATATTATTAATATTTTGTTATTAATATGTCAAACGTTATTGGAAATTGAATTAATTTCATGAATTATTTGTTACGACTGTTCAATTTTTAATAAAATTAATTAATAATATATTAGTTATTTCAACTGTAATAACAATTTGTAGAATGAATAAAAATATTTATAGTTTATATTTATAACTGGGCCAACTTCGATTTTTAAAACTGTATCAAAAGGAAATATTGATATCTTCTATTCAATGAAGGGTATGCAAAATGAGATTGAAATCTTTCGTTAAATTGAAAAAAAAAAAAATATTAATTGAGAACATCACATTCGGAATTGATGATAAGAAAAGATATCCAATCTCGACACACAAGTCAGATCGGAAATTATGCGCCTTTGAATTATTTCACGCTTCGAACGCGAGTTAATTGACATTATTCACAGCAAATACTGAATTAAAAGAAAAGAAAAAAAAAAAGTCATGGAACTCCTTCCCTCTATTTTCAGTTGAAACGAAACCATAAAATAAACCATCGCAAAACTCATTTCCAAAAAACGACCCGAAGACGAATGAACGGCCACGTTAAAGGGGGAACAAGATACCCAAAGACAATTGCTACATTAACATCATTTCGCGAGCACTAAATATGGCGCCCGACTCTCGGACCGCGTAGCTTTTACTATTCACGGTTACGATCATAAATTTCGCTCGCATGCACGAATATAACACTCGATCGTTATTCATCGTGTAACACCGCGCCAAATAATATTGTATATTCCCCATGGATGAATTATGCACTCGTGACCGCGCATACTTTCGCGCCTTTCTCCTCCGCCACCCCCGCCCCCAACCCACCCCCTCGTCGGCGTAAGCCGAAGTCGTAATTATGCGAATGATGGTAATTCATGATTCCGATCCAGCCGCGGATTAACAACGTTATATGCAAAGCGCAAAGACACGATAATAAACGACGCCCGTTAAGAAACAAATCCGCCGTTTATACCTTCGGCAAATGCTAAACGAATCCTCGTGACGTCGCTCTTAATTGATAATTTGTAGAACGACTTTATTTCCAGATTTTATGGACCCAGTGAAAACGTCGTTATTAAGTTAAAAGTTTATTTATGGTTTATTGACGTTGAACATTGGCTTTTGGAGTTGAAAAAAGGTTTTAAAGTATTTCTGGCAATGATATTGAAATCAATTTTGTTCGGCGGATCGAATGGAATTGCGTTCTGTCGGCGTTCCTTGTTACGGACCGAAGTCGTCGAACCGATTAAAACCGTATCAAGATCGGACGGTTTCTGTCCTACGCCAAAACCACTTTGTGCCACGCCTTCGTAACGCTGGCGAGGGCATCAAAGCATTGTTCTCTGCTTCTGTATCGAGTGACGAGACTTCACTATTTTCAATGGAAACAAGCAAAAACCCTCTTCACGTCGTCGGCGTGTTTAACGACGAAATTTTTGTAGTGCAGTTACGTTTTGAAGTTAATTTATTTTGTTGTTTAATTTATAACGCGATGATAAAAGAAGTAATGGGTCTATTAATACTTCTTTTTTTCTTTTCTTTTTTTGCAAAACACTCGTACGAGAACGGTGTTTCCTTCATTTCTGTATTTGTAGCTCAAAGATTTATCGTATGATGTTTGCGCTTCTACGCTCTCCCGAATTGAGAGCGCAAAGACATTCGTCTTTCTGTATGGTTCTCGTAAGACACTATCGAAGCAGTTTCAGTCATTTATCTTGCGGGATTCTCTCTTTCATTCTGTGTATATATTACACGTCAGAAACCGTTGTTACTGACACTATTTATTTGAAACGACAAACGAATACAGATTCCACCTGCGTAATGATTTTCTTCGAACATTTTCAAATTGGTAACAATTGACATTCCAAAAATGGTAATAAAATACTAAAGCCACATTTCGACGAGAAATCTTAATTCATCAAGTTCTTGGAATTTCTTTTAGCCACGAGATTGTACACAATGAGAAAAAATGCCATTGTATCAAATGACAAGTTTGAAATAGAGTATAATATTTTGAAACAACAACGAATAATCGTGATTTTAAATCTATCAATTTCATATCAACATTATGAAATATTATTTTAAAAAATTATTCGAATTAGACTGTAAAATATTAAATCAATAACAGAATTGTTTTCGAAACAAAATTAAAGCATTCTATTTCTCTATGTTTGTGGTTTAATAAATACAACTTATTTCAAGTTTTCACATTTGATTTAAAAACGAGATATTGTTCGTTTAATGGCATTTTTTCTTCCCGTGTAGATATTTTAATTTGCATCGTTATGTAAATTAGTTGAACCGCGCTTTTTTTTTTCGGTTATATTGATGTGTTTATTTAGTCCGGAATCGGAGCGCGACATGTTTCACATGACATTAGATACCACGAGAAAGTGCTGTTATCACGCCGGTTCCATTAATCACCGCTAATCACTGGCGTTACGCGCGCTCGTCACCGGACGAAATTTTTTTACAAGCTAATGACTCGCATTTTATTAGATATAAAATACTGAACATTTTAGGATGAAGACGTAAGAGGTCAAGTCATTTTCATACGACGTTTTTACATAACGACGCCATCATCGGGCAAATAAATCAAGAAAAAAAATTGACAAAAACGTTATTAAACATTTTGCAAATCGTTTAAATAAACGATACTCATTTCGGCGGAAATTTCCGTACACTTTATTTGTTCCATGAATAATGCATTTAAATTTTGGACGAATTTGAATTTCATATAAGTTTAAATTGAATAAACATTGTTCTTCAGACTGGAAATATGAATTCAAGTAATAATCATTATTATTAAACAAAATTTAAGGCGAACAAATTCGACTGTGAAAATTTTCTTTCGCAAAGAAATGAGCAAAACCAAATTGCAATTTTCCAGCTTTTTGTTTGTATTACCAAACGTTTTCTCGCCAATGAAATTTCGTGGGAATATATCGTTTTTAAGATGCTGCGCGGCGCGAACTGTGACACTCTTAATAACGCAAGTCGTGAACGCGCGTTCAGGACGTTAACTTAATTAACATGAGAAGCGTACAGTACAGTTCTAGTGTTTTTCAGTCGAAATGGGCTTAATCTCGTTGCGTCAGACGTTGCACTGCTTCTGCAAAATGTGGTTACGTCGTCAACGGACGCTTGATTGCATTAACATTACAAACTCTACTTTGGCGAATCCTTTGAAAATTCACGAAACAGTTTCCATTTGTTGTTTTACAATTAAAATACACGTGCGCATCGAATATGTCGAAATGCAGTTTATCGTTTTTGGATTTATCGTCGAAACTTTGTTTTACAGCCATTGCGAATTTCATTGAAAAATGCAGAGGCATGTATTTTGCATTGCTGCTGTTAAAGGGTTAAAAATTTTCTGACTTGTCTTTATGTGATATCAAATCTTTTTGTTTTATGGGGTTTTAATTTTTAGATTTGCCTTTTTCTGATATCAAAACTTTTTTTTTTGGATTTGGCAGATTTGGTTGACTGAACTAAACATTTTTCTGAGTATAGCTCATAGTACACATCCTTTTCCCTCACTGTTGTCACTGAGTGCCATAAATTTTCCAAGTTTCAAGAAACCATCAAAACTTATCTCAACAAATCAATAATCCCGTCTTTTTGCCGAAACGCTAAACACCAGCTCATCAAAACTGGAGGCCAATGACGCGAACCCTTTTAGAAGATAAGTCTCGAAGTTAGCGCCAAGTGAAATGTTTATTACGTCAATTTCGGGACGAGCCGGCGCCGGGAAGTGACGATGAAGTCGGTGCGCTTCGGCTTCCATCTCTGGCTCGCATTATCACCCCTTCACTCGCCATTAAACATAAAAACGAAAACAAGGCGCGAACAACCGCGCCGAATACACTTTCGTATTATTCCGCCGGAACGTTATCCATTCCATTTTTTACGCGAACATTACCTTTTACCTAACTAGCATCATCTTTTATCCTCATTATTTTGTTTGTCTCGCGAAATATCATTAGCGGCCGAGAGAGCTCCTTTTCCTGAAAACGATGATGTTCCCTTTTCGCGAACTGCGTGATGCACGAACCGTAGAACATCTTTTTTTTTTTCTAATTTGTACCGACGCCGCGATATTGCGTGTTTTGAGGTGATCCGCAATTCTTACTTTAATTAAACAATTGCGTTTTATTGGACGTTACAATGAAGTATGTCTTCGCGAGAAAGACATTACCTTAAATAAGTGAGCATTAACAGTACAAGAAATTTCCTACGGCGAAATGAAATTGTATTTTTCTTCGGTAACGACGTTCTAAAAAAAAAAAAAAGGAAGAACGGAAAATGAGAAAATGGTATTAACGACGCCTGGAAAATGAAAAAAAAAAGACATTTTTACCATTTGAATTGAAAGAATCACAATGAAAAACAAAAAGAAGAAGTAGTTGGAATTTTGCAAACAATTTTTCTTGGTATTACTTGGCAATTGAAGTGCAGATATTTTTGCGCGACTGAGAGAGAGTTTTACAAATTGTTTTCGCGAACTGAAAACGACAAACAACCGCGCGTAAGACATCGTCATTCTTTGCGTTCAACTCATCTTGGCATTGTTGTTGACTCGCACAGTGTGCTCTTAATATGAAAGGGCTCGCGTATTTCCTTTGCTTACCTTGGACGTTATCATTGTGCGTCAAATCTGTCAGACTGAAGCTCTATAAAAATGTAAACAAGGACATAAGCTCCGCGATACGAATAAACAATTGAGATTGTAACGTTGGAAATATTTGACAAAGGGGCAAAGACCAGAAGCAAATAAATGCGACGGGGATAAAGGCATTTGAATGCAGCCATGAAAAAGTGATACGAGATTTGTTTTCCTGAACAATAAATCGTGGACATTATTTATGTTAAGCTTGAAATTTGGTTTTATGTTCAGGTAGTACTGCTTTAAAGAAGCACCTTACGTCTTCTTTAATTCAGAAACTGAGGCACTAAAAGGAATGACCTGAGAAACTACGAGAAACGAAAGAAAGAAAGAAAGAAAGAAAGAAAAAAAAAAGCTGGTGCTCATTAAGTAGCTAGACACTGGAGTTTCTCTTCCAATGAGACCCGCAGTGCGTCAGTGTGACGCTGGTTGACCATTAAAAAGCATGGCCCGAATAGATCACGTTAGATCTCACAGCGTTTCGTCCTAATTTTCGTCCTGACAATTTTATTGTCAAAACTTAAGACTGGCAATTTAAAAAAATGAGTATTTATTGAAAAGAGAAACACATTTTTCTTCTCAAATTAATCCTTAACAGCATGACTGCGCCAAATTAAAAAAAAAAAAATTATTTTAATTCCATATCTTATTGTGTGATAATTTTTTCGAAACAAATTATTTCGAAATGTCGGATTATTACTCTAATAAATCGTACGGATTACTCTAATAAATATGTATCCCAATTGGAGAAAAAACCAGTTAGGAATAATATAATTTCAGGACAAAGACAAAACCAATTTTATCGTTACAAAACGAAAGAGAATTAAGTTATTACCGTAACAAATTACGAGTGAAATTCAAATTTCTGACGAAAATAAATTACGTCTGTAAACAAATGAACAACAAAAACGTTTCATAATTCCATATGTTAAAGCTCGTTATCAAATTAATCCGAGCGAATAAAATAGTTTTCAACTCGTCTTGAACTATCTAAACGTTATATTTTAAAGCGCCTTAAGTCCACGTCTCATCTGCTTCTAATACCTAAATGCGACCGCTAAATAATGTAGGAATGCACGGTGCGCTGAAACGTTGCATTGTACGAGCGCGGAGTTACGTAATTCCATCAAGACGACTTGCCTGTTCCGCGAGTGTTTCGCATGAAGCCCAGCAGATGTTAAGAAGCAGCCGGATAATGCAATATACTCATCACCGAAGTGCCTCTGCGTTTGAGAAGATGCAGCGCCGTCTATGAGAATTAACTGCATTTAGAATCACTTTATTATTTAACCGAAGAAGAAGGGTCTCGGTAATTGGGAGTTGAGCTTTTTTTTGAATCACATTTTCTACCGCGACATTCGCCAGGCGTTGGTAAAACCTGATCTCAAAAGAAAAAAAAAAAAAAAAAATACAAAAGAAATTATAAACGATTATAAATGGCGAGAGACGATTTTTCTTGCGCAGAGAGAATAATTGTTGTAATTCGCGTAATTCTAACGAAAATTCGCGAACAATCGAAAGAAACGGCTTAAGGCAGTGAGGACGAAGGAGCATTACATAAAGAGGATTTATGGAGATCTTGATTCTTGGACAATATCATGCACTTTGAGTAAAGCAGCTTACCATGCAAAGTTTACCTATTCTTGTCGGAACAATACCATCGTTACGTTAAACCGTTCATTTCTTTTTTTAACTAAATATTCGCAAATCCAGTTTAACTCCGTTTTGTCCGGTATTCGTCAACTTCCAATCCATCATGTCGTATTTTTATTCCTTTAAACGAATTTTGTATTACGAAAATAAATTTTCCAAAGTGCATTAAATTCGAAAGGAAAAAAAAAAGGATACGGGATTATGCAGTCGGCGAAAAAATATTTTCCGGGGAAAATTTAAAACCCCCTAAATCCCAAACGTTATCAATGTAAGTCGGATGAATCAAGTTCTCAATGGGCCAATTATTTTTGCCTTTGGTGGCTCTTGCTGGAATGGTTTTATTTTTTTTTTTTTTTGTTTTTGTTCGGAGGGGGAAAAGGCAAAGAGTTATCGCAAAGGCAGCTGCGAGGTATTCGCCGCGAGCACCTAAATGTCGGCTACAAATATCTGATATGGCGTCTGCACAATGAGCCGGAAGACGGATGTCGCGCGCGGAAGTCGTAAGATGCATCTATCTGTATATTGCCTCTTAAAAAAAATAACTCGGCTAACCTCGTCGGTTATACGACTTGGCACTCAAAGGGAGCGACCATTTGCCATGTAATTTCATGAAAGTATACACAATACATAACAAAATCCGGATTTACGACCAGCCAGTGAAATATTTTCGCTGTGACGAAACCAGGGCGTCATATGAAATATTCATCTTTTTTCTTTTTTATAAACAGCCTTGCGTTGGACACGAAATATCATCGAGATTTAATATTTATATCCTCGTTTCTGTTTTTTTAATTTTCCACTTGAATCAAATGCAATTTGGTTTTTTATTTCAGTTTTGAATACAATGTTTATTGTTTGTACAAAGTAATTCGTAAATGGCTCGTGTTTATTAGGTCTCCTGAACATTGTTTTACGTGGGCTTTAATGCAGAAAGTGGCTTGGACAGGGCGATATAAATTTTCAAAGTCATATATTTCCGAGATAAGGATGACGTGTAACCCACTGCTATTTCACGATTTACCGCCAGCACAAATTCGCCGAATGATGAAAATTTCACCAATAACCGCTTTGTCGATGATTTGCGCAAAGATTGTCAAAATATGTTATAACTTGATTTTCTTTTGTACTACGTACAATTTATTGATACGCCGGGACTCGATGGAAACGTAAATTTCAACCTGCGCGAAATCAATTTCACGCGCCTTTCTTGTTTTATATTTGTGACATTTACCGTCCTATGAATATTTTAGATACATTTTATTTATAAAATGGAATTGTTTTAAACTCAACTGAAAGTCGAGGAAAATATTCGTTTATCGTTTAACGGGGAAATTGGTCAGATTACGTTTTCAGTAGTGTAACCTTAATTCGGTCAGACATTGGTGAAATTTCATTTGTGGCTAAACGTTGTATAAATTTGCAATGTTAATAACAGTGTGTGTTTGAAATAGACAATTTTATTGTTGTCTTGAAAACTCCAAAATGTTTTATAATAAATAAATAAATAAATAAATAATACAATAAAAAAATGAAACAAAATAATGAATTAAAAAAGAAAATTCTCTTCAAAAATGTTTTACTGTATTTTGAGTGGCGCTAAAATTGCGCCATAATTTGACGGACAATATGGGACGCTCTTGTCGTTATCTCGAACGTAAGTCTGGACGCAAAACTCGTTACGTTAGGCATTTCTTTGCCTTCTCT
>JABFQA010001647.1:0-13100 GCA_022817065.1 Probaryconus sp. ZL-2020 | reverse complement strand
CACTAAAAATTTAATTTACGTATTTCATTTTACATTTATGCAATTTATTTTTATTTTAAATGAATTCACTGTAACATAAAATAGTTCGCAACTAAAATGCAAAAAATTCTAATTACACCGAACAGAATTCATCAATAAACATAAAACAAAACGACAGAAGAAAAAAAAATGACTTTTTCGAAATTTCCATTTTTCATTATAAAAAGAAAGGTCCAATTAAAATGTGAATATGATATTCGCTGCTTATTTTTATCCCTACCTCCGTATGAAAATTTCATTAGCCCATACGCTATAAATTCTTTCGTCGACCTCTGCTAATGTAATAAACTGGAACGTTCAAGAACATTTTGATACCTTTTTTTTTTGTTCCGTCACATCCCCTTTAAAATTTTGTAGGCCAAAAATTCCACATTCTTTTATTGCGGGAGATATTTTTTATGGCTTAGCTGAGAGGAAAAATTGAATATCAGCATGGTTAACGAACTAAAAGCTACATCGGTCGCGTATACTTTTTGATAATATCGATTTTACCAACGTGCATGTAGCACGCTATAGATAAATTGTAGTCGTTGCC
The DNA here is from genome assembly GCA_022817065.1 of Probaryconus sp. ZL-2020. Classification (NCBI taxonomy): domain Eukaryota; kingdom Metazoa; phylum Arthropoda; class Insecta; order Hymenoptera; family Scelionidae; genus Probaryconus; species Probaryconus sp. ZL-2020. The sequence goes on along the minus strand of JABFQA010001647.1, from coordinate 12,526 downwards.
ACTGGTACTTATGGTTGGCGCAGAGTAAAACTGCTTTCTTCCAACCGTCGGTGTGCATGTGCAACAGGAATGGCACGTGTTGCATTGTGCCGACGTCATCGGCAATCCGATAGCACGTCCACTCAGACAGTTGAACTGAAAATTCATACATGAACGGGAGTAAACTCGCATGCCGATGGGAGAACGAGTTACATAAAAATGCGTTGTAAAAAAGTGCGTCAAAGCCAAACCACCTGATACTTTGCTCATCATTTTACGAGTATTTCATATTTTCGTCACGCAGCGAGCAAGTATGCTTTTATATTCAAATGAGAATGACACGATTTATATTTATATTTTTTACAAAAAAAAAAAAAAAAAAAACAAAGGGAGAGAGAGAGAGAGAGGGAGAGGGAGGAAGGGGAATCGTAAAAAGGGGTTAAGAGAGATTAACGGAGATATGTGTTTTCGACTTGTATCTCTGACATTCAATTTTGCGCAAATTGGTTTCGAATATTCGTTAAAACAAATTGGAGATCTTTCTATGAATAACTCCGTTTTAATTGATTTATCATGTATCAAACGAATATTTTCAATTTTAAAAGAGAATTGATTAAAGTGCTTTCTAAATATGTTTTGTAGCCAGAACCGGAGTCCTGATATTTGCTTTAATATTAAGACTTTTCTTGCTGTGGACACATTCATCGAAAAAAAAAAAAAAAAAAAAGGAAATTTTAGATTTCACGAAATATATTCGAGATAAAATAACGACAAGTCGTTGAAATTTGATTCTTGAAATCTCCAGTTTCATTTTATTCAGTTAAAAAAGAATGTACAACGAAATGCGATATTACACGAGGTGCAAATCAGTATTAAATTTATTAATTACTAACAATCTGTAAAGTTTAAACTGAGAGAGCTTGTAATACAATAATAGAAATCTTTTTGTAAAATCTAATTCAAGGAAGTTTCGATATAAAAATAGCTTTTGTCAAATGGTGACATTGTTGAGGCAGGCATTATTCAAAAAGGGTGTATTTTTACAATTGCAAACCGACAGATTCAAAACGAATGGATTTTGTACGTGCGATTCGAAACACAGAACGGAAAACACGTACTACAAATACTTTGTTTACAAAAGGTAAACTTGCATAACAAAACCTGCAAAATTTGCACGTTTACTGCATCTCCTTTGTGAATGGGCAACAGATAATCTCTTTTAAACGCTTGGCATCACTTGGCAATCTCAACCTGCACTTTAAAAAAACGTATGAGAAATTTTACGTTATTTAAAAAGTTAATTTTTAATTTATATATTCCTCCCATTTCATATCTAACGTGGTTTTATAATACATACGGTAGAAAAATTTATTGTGCTTTTCGCTTATTTAGATAAACATATTTTCGCGGAGAATTTCGTTTGCGCAGCGTGTTTTTCAGGAAACGTTCTATTTATCATTTATGGTTCTTGGTCATAATGCGATTGTTGACGCAAAGTATACGTGAAAAGTGGAACGTTATATGACATTTTTAGCAATTCAAATATGGCTAAAAAGTGAAATTAAATAATTGAATTCATTAAATATTTTGTCATATTTTTTTAACATTGAAATTATCTTTAAAGTTGTGCAAATAAACGTACCATTTTTATAAGGTTTTAGTAACTTAATAAAGTTATATGTCTATCCAGCTTTATATTATTTATTTATTTATTTATTTATTTATTTATTTTATAAACTGACAGTAATCTCTTCAACGTCCAATGAAATAATAAAAGAAGAAAATTGCAAACAACAGTAGTCTAAAGGATAAAATGTCTATTTGTATTTATTTTTATATATATTTAAACACTACTATTGTTACTTTCACTACCACTTTATTCAGTCAACGTTCATGATTAGATTTACACATGAGAAGGTAAACCAGTCTATTCTCATAATAAGAATAAATGAAGATGGATTTTATTCATAGGATCAAAAAATCGACAAGTCGTAGCCCGAGGCAAATAAAATCTTGATATAACCGTCGGATATTTTGACATTAATGAAACTGGAAAAAGAAAGTGGATTTTTCGGTCAAGTGAATTATTTTTAAGACTGCAGCAGACCTTGTTTGATGTCGATTTATTACAGCCATATTTTAAGGAAGAATATTTCATGAAAGAAATTTCGCTGTTATATCATCAAAAGACTACTTTTTGATAAAATAATCTGAACAACTAACTGCGCACAAATAAGTATCGTGGCACATTTTTATATTATTCTTATTCTATTAAATGTAATTTGATAAGAAATTAACCATTTCTATTTTCTGAAGGAAATTCTATGGGATGTAATAAAAAGAAATCTTGCACTGCTATTCTCTAATGCAAAACCAGATGTATTAGATTAAGTGTACATTAATCTTTCTTTTTCGTTTATTACAAGCAGATCACAGAATAATGAATCATGTAGACTGATGCGAAAACGCTAACGTCATTATATAGTGGCCTCATCTCGAAGATGAGATAATTCATATGATTAATGTTGGTTAATTTAGCTTTTGTAATTAAAGGATTTATACAATATGTATGAATCATATTGTAGACAGATTTAATTTATTAAAATTTAATGAATAGTCCAAAGTAAAGACCTTTTCACTCAAAAGGATTTTTTTCTCATTTATTACAAATTCTATTGACAAGAAAAAATTGCATATTTTTTTTATATACATTCAAGATCCTCTTTATTTTCTTTTATTATTAAATAAAATCCTCTTTATTATTGAAGACCCTATTTATTTTCACAAAGTAATTTCCGAAAGTATATATACTCGAAAGAGGAAATAGTAATCTTTATCTAAAAGTCACATGTTAAGCAAATAATAATAATTCGAGACGTAGTTTCGTTCTGAATATTCTTTATATCTTAATTCTGCGAGACAATTTCAACGAATAAATGTGTTTAATCAAGATTTCGTTTCCTCATTTCGAGCATTAAGTGGGCTACTTTCATCTTGGGAATTATTACCAAGGATATCTGATACTCATAATTTCTCTTCGACCATTTATCTAAATTGATCTGATACGTATGGAATTAGTTTACCTTTATTACAAATTGGCAATTTACGAAAATATCGCCGACATTAAGTCTATTGAGCGATCAAAATTATAAATTTATCAAATATTAACATTAAAATATCATTAGAGTGTAAATGGTACAATTTGATTTTTTGTTATTATTTAGAACAGTTATTTAAAGCTCAACCTTTTTAATAGTAGAAAAATTACAATGACATAAAGATTAGAAAATTGTAATTACTTTTTTGTTATCTCTCTTACACGTTTTACTAATAGATGTGTTTACATTGTGTCGTATACTCTTTACGGTAAACTGTGAAATAGACATCATGGCCGTCGTATTACATGCATAACATTTTCAACTGTAATGTATTATTAGTACTGGTATATGAAGTGATCCATCGTCAAATGTTATACACAGCATTTACTCCCGCAATAAATGAAGTCGTACATTTGTGAGTATTATAAATTATTACACTTGTTTAACTTACACGAAAAGTAAAGCAATAACTTTACTGGCCATTAGATTGGAACAACAATTTTATTATCTTCATTAATTATCTAAATTCCTAATAATTTAAAAAGCAATAAACCCGCATCGCAATGAGATTTCAAATAACTCGCGTGCAACTGAGTATATAAAGCACGCGCATAGTTATACACTATTCAACATTCGCGTACATTACGAGGTTGGCTGGTCGCACCATTGACCATAACTACTGACTGATTAGGTCCCCGCGTAATCGAGAGCTTTTCATCAGCTTTTTAACACGAGCATTTTTATCGTCAAATTATTTAAAACATTAAAAAGGATCGATTAAGATAACCGTTTTTTTTTTTTTACATATATAATTCGGAAATATAATGTATTGGACTGTAAGTGATACTAATTTATTGAAACATGAAATGAATTGAGTTTTTTAAAAGATCATTCGTATGGTTTTATCTCTTTTGAAATATAAAGTATAATGATTTTTAACACCACTTTTTTCTGTATATTCTTTTATAACAAATTGAATCAGATTAATGACAATCAATCTCATTTTCCAATAAAATGATATATTTTAATCCTCAGGAATATCCGAAAGAACACACTGTTTCATTAAGAAATATTGAATCCTTTGAAATACTTTAGATTCCTTTCACTGTTTTCATCGACATTATAAAATCAGTCATGAATAACAATGGAAAACAAAACAAATGCAGTTGAGAATAATCCATTCCTATCCATATTGTTCTAGTTCACTAACAATGCAATAAATACTCCCAACGCTGAGAAAACTGATTTATGAAAAATTACTATAATCTTTATTAGCCGAGCCTTATCGAGCTTATTTCTATTTTTTTGTCTAAGTGTAAACGATTTTTTACTGTAACTATAGGAATAATTAAGAAAAATATAAAACAAATTTAATACAAAAAAAATTAATTTTTTCTATAATTATAGTAAACATTTTCTTAAACTTAGCACAAAAAAAGAAATCGACTTGATAAGGCTCAGCTCCTAAAAACTATAGTAATTTTTCATAAAAATTTCTTTCAGTGAACTGATTGCGCGCTCATCGTTAACGAAGGTATCAGGAACTGATTGCTCTTATACATAGTTATAACAGCGATTGTTTCACTACAGTTTACAATTATAAACAGCTGAGTCAGCTGCTGTTTCAGAGAAAAAAAAAAAGATATTATACTTTTATCTTCAATTAAATCGATTAATCGGCTTTAGATTCATTTAGATCCATTTTCATTAGGTTCGTTTAATGTTCCGATTACACATCCATGCACAATATTATACTCCAAGGATATCATCCTCGAGCTTATTTTACCGTAACACCGGTCTACATTATTCTGTGTCATATTAGAAGCAGTTAAGACAATTCTGCTATCAAGGGATTTCCCAAGATATCCTGAGATTAGTAATATGTTTCTTCGTAGATATAAATGGAGCATTCATATTGTCAGTTGATGGGGTACTTGGAATTTTATAATGAATTTACTGTTCCCTAAAGACACAAAAAATACTTTAACAAGAAAAATAAATCGTACGAATAAAAATCTAGAACCTAAAAATCTGGTATTTGTAAATTATCTAATAATCATTTCATTCAAAGAAAATTATAATTCAAATGACATTTGTTTACATATTAATGTAATGAATCTTCTGCAATGCACACACTACTTAAATAATTAAATTTATGGATTGTTATCTGTATAATCTTGACTATTGTTCACGATACCTAATCATTCCATTATGTATTTTGTATGCTATAAATTTGTGTTGAAAAATAGTAACAACTGGCAGTGCTAGAAGCATTTCAATAAAGGAGTATAACAAGCAACATCGCAACGTATTTAAATATAGTTCACGAACGATGTCTACTGTACATACAGCGGATGTCATGTAGTAAATGGATATGCATGTGCAAATGCTACCGCTGACAGTTATGTATTGTGCAACTGCCACTGCTGCTGATTGCACCATGTTACCTGACGTTTCTGATTTGTATTGACATTGTTATAAGCAAATTAATTATTGATATTACTATTTATCTTATATCATAAATTAACCGAAATAACTATCAAAAACGGAGTGAGAAGGATCTGCTGGCACGTAAATTCAAATATTTTGGAAATAAATTCATTACGAATACCGTGGCTATCATCGATTCAATTACAACAATGTATATTAATTAATTGCGTTAAAATGTGTAATTCGCAACGATGAATTATAATCTTATTGCAAGTATAACGTTGATTACAGTAATGAGATTATTATTTGATCATCAAATTACGCATTATAGATATGCTACATATGGAAACAAGATTCATAAGAACAATAGTATGAATTCCAAAACCAACAGTATATTCTGTACAAAGTGCGATATTACCGGTTACGAATATCGCAGTTACGAATACATTTAACCAATAGCAATAGAATACTACACTCAGACAGCCCATTCGCAAACGTTGACACACTGCGATATTAACTTTGCAAACTTCTGTTTGGTTCAGAATACGTCGAAAAAATATTTAGAATATTTTTTGTTTAACAATATAATTTATCAAACGAAAAAAAAAAACTTATTAAATAATTGATGATAATAAATCATAACATTTTAATTAATATATCCGCGAAACTGCAGAGAATGATTGAATACCATTCCTGGCATAAATCATTGCAAAATGCAAACCGAAGTTTCACTAAATGAAAGAATAAAAAAAGTTCATTATGAACGTTAGTCAGTAACAAATGGTTTATTGAATTTCCATCTTCCGATTTTGATGTGACTCTGCTTAATTAATTAATGATTTCACAAAAACGTGGAAAGATAAATTATGAATGAAAAGTACAATGCGAAGGTACTATTGGAAAATCGATTGTCAGGTGGGCATTAGCATGACGAATGTTCCTTGCATATTGTCGAGAAGTGTTAATAGACATTTGTCTGCTTGCTGGATCGGATGTCGCATACAAGATGGCAGCTTTCTATTTATATTATAATAATTACGTCGATGCACGTTGAACCCTTTGAATGTAAAGGAAGCAACACTTTGATAAAATTATCGGATATGCATTAGGGGAAAAGATTAATTTAAGTGAAACGTGTTTAGTTGAAAAGCACAACTCAAAGTTACAATCGTGACGTTGCTGAAATTCAAGACTTATAATTTTAGACGTACATAATTAATTATGTAACGTAAAATGGAATAATAAATTATATTGCCTTGGAATGAGATTGTCTGTATCGCATCAAATTCGAATGACTAATAAAACTTCCTATCGGACAAATTACATTTTAATTATACTTAGCTACTTTTCACTTTAACCTTTCAGTGGTCGCGTCACTGATGAAATCCCTGTACAGAAGAAGGCCCTTCAATTATAAACGTTACATCCGTGTAAAGATAGAACAAACAACGAACCAATGCTAATTTTCTTAATCATTTAATTTCTAATTAATTAATGAAATTCTATTAATGTTTAACTCCAAATTTTTAATGACAAATATTACTGGAATTGTTAACTCTTAAAAACAGGACGCGACTGTTTCGCTAACATCATTAATGGTAAATTATTTCATATTTATTTATAAAAGCGTCAATATTTGAAAATTCTTGACGAGTTTATTATTATTAAATATTACGAGGCATTGTAAATGACAAAAAGTCATTCTGCAATAATCACAAAATTATTAAAATTACTAAACCTTCATTTCAAAATGAATTACGAACGAAATAAAATTAGTATATTTGCAATAAAAAAAAAAAAAACGTATATAATTATTCGCTTTATGACATGGAAAATTGATTATTAACAACATGGCAATTTCACATGATGGTTTAGTAATCTGTGAAACTTAATTACAACCAGATGTAATTTTGTTCCCATATTGTTTCATTGTTTGTTTTGTTGGGCAATTTCATTTACTGATGAAAATTTATTATTTTCGGTCAGTTTGTGAATCATTTAAATTATTCTTCCAATTATCGAAAGGAATTATAAACAACTTTTAGACAAATTAAAATATCAATTTAGATTATGAATACACGTATATTAATTTTGAAATTCATTGCTTTGGACCAGAAATGTCAATTTTTTACCTCAGTAAAATTCTCTGAAAATTACATCATCGAAGATGTTCAATTGAATTTTCAGTAATTCCAACGAATCATTTTTCTTTGTATCAACAACGAAACAAAAAATTACTCGCTACAATGGAAAATATAATAAAAGATGTTTTCTTTATGTCGAATAATTAAATACTTAATTACCTTTAGTAAACTGTCTGTTAAAATCTACTGTAAATATACTTGGCAATATTAACGCAGTTTCCTTCCTTATGAAAAATGCATGAATAATGCAAATTAATCATTTAATAAATTCAAAGTATTATGGTATACGAGGAAGTAATAATGCATTGGAAATTGAGTATCAATTATGATTCCGTATAAATTCAGATTCCTCTGTAATATTCGTTTGCATCCTATACTGTTTTTATTTCTTCCATTAAAGCAAAAGCATAACTTTGTAATTTGTTGAATTTATTTGTTAAAAGAATATAATCCCTTTCATAAAAAATTCATGTTCTTAATTCACAAAATATCAATGTTACATATTTCAGTTAACGAGAAATGTTATTTTAACTGCAATTGTAATTTATAAAAGAGAAATAAAGCGAAGAATTAAATTGGTGGATTAAAGCGAGATATATATAACCTTTCCATAATATATATTCAGGATAAAGTTAAGGGATCTTGGAATATGGAACAAAGAAAACACATGTTACGTATTTTAAATATATTCACAAACTATATTTCAAATAGCAGAGAAAAATGTGTAACGCGGGAATAGTGTATATTTTTATTTTATATGCTTGACTTGAAATGGCACTGGCATTAATGTCACTTACTCTACAAATTCATTGTACATTAGAGAGTGTTTTTGTATCCTTTATGATTATAAGCGCTTTTCAAATGATAATATAACGAACATAAAACATTGTAATATACATTTTAATAAAAATCTTCTTCGTATACTTAATTGCCTTTTCATATTAACAATTTGAATTAATTATTTATAATAATATTATCTTACAAATTAATATATAGTCCCTAATAAATTTTTTGTTGCACAATACGAAATTCAGCTTGCACATTGATCATATGACAGTATTTCTAAAAATACATTCGAGACACCTTTTGCATAATAAATGAAGCAAAAAATTGTTTTGCGAACGCTGCCTGTAACAATTTGATGAGAATATTTTTGCATTTCTATCACATTCGATAGAAACGTATTTTCTGTTTCTGATTTTGTATTCCCTTGTATATGTATTTTTAACAGAAAATGTAATTGTTGTTTTTTGCAAAATCATATCCTTTATTCTGTAAATTAAATTTGCGTTGCTTTAGTTTCTCAAACATTTCTCTTTCAAAACTGACATCAGTGTGTCCCGTGCACAACGCAAGTTTTATGTATATAGTTTACAAGCAACGTGCATCGTCAAAGTACTAGCATATAACAACTTGATGAATGTGAAAATGTTTATATAGATTATGTACAAGCAGTGCTCATCGGAAACAGCATTCATATTTTTTTCTAGCGATACACGATACTTTAATAACATTATAAGCAAACGATATTTTATTTCTTCACAATTTCAAATATATAATATAAAAAAATCAAATAGCTTTATCTAAAATATTGTACTTGAAATCAATTCGCAAAAAATTTCTGATTGAAATAATGTTATTCAAATTTTGTTTACAATCTAAGAATACCTGGAAAATTGAAATACTTAGAAAATGAATTCGAGATCGTATCAAATATAACATAAATTTAATATTTCAAACTGAAACCATTTCGTGTAACAATGAATTATAATATGACTAATCCGTTTACAAATATAGGTTCACAAGAATATATATTCAAGATTGCAAGAACAGAACTCAATTGTTATTGTTTAAATCGCAGCTGCATTCTACGAGTTAACTTAGACAAATATCGTACATTAAACACAACCCACTTACAGTGCGGTGCAAACCTTCGGGAGCTTACTTTAGACCACGTCGGAAGGCAACTCCACAAAAAGGAGAATCTTTTGTAATCCATATTATCAGTCTTTTGTGTCTAAAAATGTAACAATTTAACTTCATCTGATAGTAAAAAAAAATGATGCACTTTTTCATAGTCACTAATTACGTTTTAGAGTATATTCCGACGATTTGTTTAAAAGTGTTACAATCGCGTCCAACAGCGTAATTAAAGTGGATGTTGAAGTGCGTGTTCACGTGCACACGCACCCTTTATCGATCTTTTGTTACTATGATTTTCTAAGTATAATTTTTTACGAGGCCAAACTCAATCAATAAGATGATCATTAAGTAATTTTCGAGCATTTTCGTTTGACTTAGCAGTTTCTTAATTACAATAGTTCACGTTTAATAAACAATAATAAATATTACATATTATTTTCAGAACATTTAAAAAATTTTTTTTCCATGTTAGATAATAATACTTGCACTAACAAGGTACCTAGGTTTCTAAGAAAGTAAAATGATGAAGAAAATAATGCGAAGGTGTAATTTTAATTTGCTCGTAGTTCGTAAAGGGAAACCGTAAAAACGAATCGTTGGAAGCAAAATTATGTTCCATTGAATAAAGTTTCTTGTTATAAAATATACGATTTCATTTTCAAAAGAATTAATTAGAGCAATATATTCCATTTATTATTAGTCATTATTTCTATATTGATTCGCGTCATTTAAAACAAAACTGTGTAAAAATATTCGATTTTAATGCAAGAAACTTTTCTCTCGCGTTTACCTATTATTCTTTTATGAAATTTTATGCAACGACAAATACAACAAAAGAATGTAACAAATAATTTAATAAACTTTTTACATTTTATATTACCGATATACATTTTTTCTTAAACATTTAAGCATATACTTTATTTTCATCATATTCTCTTATTTGTATACTAACATCTTTTATTAAAACGTATTCATTCAGAAATATTCATCGAATAAGAATATTGTCAGACAATACTAAAAATAAAAATTTTATCAAGCCGAGGAAAAGCACTTTTGGATTTACTCTGCGCAGTTCGCTTTTATTTATGATTTCATCAATCCTAAAAAGTTCACTTTTAAGAAATTTTCCATAATTAATGCAACGAGTATAAAACCCATTTGCATGAAGAAATCGTCAAACTGTATCTCGAGAGAGACGTGTGTTACGTTACATCGCTCGTCACTGTATCCCGAGTAAGACAATGCAGCGTTCTAATTCACTTGAATCTGAAATTTTTATTATAATTAAATTTTATTCACTGCGAAAACTTGTTTCAATTAATATCGCGAACCAACGGGGACCGAAAGGTCGCCGCGATCATTTATTAAGGGAATTTCCGTCATGAAATTAAAGATGTAAAAACTGTCGCTACAGCTGTTGTATAGGTGGTGTAAAATTTAACCCCTCGCACCTCAGTATGTATTCAAGTAAAGGTCGTGAGGCGATCAGTGAAGCTGAGGTCAAAAGTTCACTGGATCAACGGGCGGAGAAGAGCACGTTGTGTTCGATCCTGCGAATCCATTAGAGAACAGTATGGAACACGGCACTAATAAAGAAGAAACTTTGGCAGTATTTTTTGTTAAATTTATGCGTTCATATTTAGATGATTCCCTATGAAATTCCCCAAGTTAATTGATATTAAAACGAACGGTTTAATTAAGACGAAAGTCTAACCATTGCTTTAATTAACATCACTGTATAAATAACTTTGTTCGGACACGTGCTTAACAAACAAAATCAATAAAACATTCGTTACTATGGTTACCAGTGTTTAATTTATGAAGTTCCGAAATAATAAAGTAAACAAAAAATGGAGAGAATTTTTGGAGAATCCTTTTTTTATCTGAAATGGATTTCCTACTGTTTTAAAGCTATTAAGTTTTTTTTTTTTTTCCTTTCAATTTTTAAAGTATATAAAGACTTAAACATCTTCTAAGAAAGAGACTCTCTTAGACTATCTTGAAACCCTAGTGTACTTATATTTATAATTTGCATGTTACATGAATGTATACAAGAATCTCGCGATAAGCTACCTTGTGATCATCTTGCCATCCCTTCTTCCTAAACTTCCAAACATATTTTAATTTGTAAAAGTAGAGTTAACTGTTACAGATGTATGTATGTAGCATAAACTATAAAATGTTTCTATCCAGTGATTTATAGAAGAAATATGAGCGTTTCAAGTATAACTTCGCGACTGTGCGAGAATTTTAAGCTCTACACGAACGAGTGGTTGAAGTGTAAGTAATACCTTCGAGTATAAAAAAGCTTATGTATCTTTTTATATCGAATCGTGTAATTAAAAACTAATGTACATCATCGACTTTTCACGTTTATTATACTTATACAACCATAACTTCGACACATATAAAAGCAAACATCTGCAATTTGTCGTTACGTTGAAACGATTCTTTTATTATTCTATAAACCTTCGTTATTAGTTTATTGCGAAATATACAGTTTAAAACTTGAAATGGAATTTCCTAAAAAAAAAAAATACTTAATGTAATGCAAATGAAACATTTTTATTATTTACGTATTACTGCGAATCGTCTGGAGTGAAATCCTTCTGATTTTACAACGCAGATAGTCCATTAATTATCATCAAGATGTTTTAATTAAATTCGTTGATGACTTAGTACTAGTCTGCCATACGTTTCAAACATATTCTCAATGGTAACATATGGATCTTTTATGATTCTCAATTTTATTGGTCCTGACAAATATGTTAGATGAAAATGCCATTTACAGGTAGAAAAAATTTTCTTTTGTACTCATTTTTCCTAATCAATTTAGTTCAATATTCAAAATCATGAAAGATTCATGTCATGTCATTCCTTTTCACATTTCATTAGTTTTTATTGACGGTAATTAAAAATGTTTCATGATTTTTTTTTTTTTTTTTTTTTATG
>JABFQA010001646.1:0-13102 GCA_022817065.1 Probaryconus sp. ZL-2020 | reverse complement strand
TATCATTGCAATGTAATGTTTTATACTTATTTTTTTAAGTAATAACTATTTTTTTAAGATTAACAATTTGCAATGAAATATTGGTATCAGATTACTTACTTCGTTTGGAAGTTACTGGTGGAGCTAAAACTTTTTCATCGTGAGGATTGTTGTACAGATTTTCAATGTATATTAATAGTTCCCTCTCAAAATTTTTATCTTTTTTATCTTTGTCTTCATTATCTTCTTTTTCATTTTCCACCTCTGAAAAAATGCGTGATTTCCCATTTGTTAAATTAGTATCGATTATTATCAGTATTTATTTATTGTCATCAATTAGTATTTTATACTTTATTTCATTTACTTGATTTTTTATTATAATGAATTTGATACTGTGTTTGATAATAATTTTTTCGTAATTTTTCAATCAACTTTTGTTTTTCTCCCAATGTCAGCAATTCAGATGTTGCTTGTGGATCAATTTGCCAATCTTCGATGCGTTCTGCTACTAAGTCAGTCTGTCTCCATCTACAATTCAATCATACTTTATTCAAAGATGGTTATTCAGTAGATTTGACCATTAAAATTTTGATCTCGACTCCAAACATGGACCACTTAAAAGAACCAAAAATAATAACTAAAGATAATTATGTCTTTACGTTGGAATTCTCTTCTGTTTCTTAAGTGTAAATTCATATTGATATTCCGACGGAAATAATTTTATAGATTTTTTCATTTTGTTCCATTTATTCGAGATGCAGAGAAAGTTAAAATTTTGTTGACTGACACTATGGCTTTCATTCTTTTCCCATTAATAACTAATAATAATTAAAGTTTCCAGAGACTTTCTAAGAAGTATTTTTCCATTTAAATATAAATTGTCGAAATTCTAATCAACAGAAATGTCGGATCCAACCGAAGGAACTGTGTTTGGTGCTCTTGGACGATGACCGTTATACGTTGCTAATCTTTGACAAACATTACAAGCAAGGTCTTTAACAATCAAAATTACAATTATTAGCATTCGATATATAATATAATGGAGCACTGCATTCAGGAAAGCAATTCCAATTTGAGTTGCTGCTGAATCTGGCATGTTGAATTTTGAGACTAAGAGCCAAATGTAAATCAACATTTAATCAATAGGTTAAACGTCATTTTAACTAAACAAAAATTATTTTAAACATTTTCAAATTTGGAATTGTCCCATTTTAATTCGTCATCAGTCCACGACTAAAATTTATGATATTTCATTAAGAAATCTTGTCTATTGATTGGTATCAAAATTAAAAATTATAATTAAAATTAAAATTACATTGATAATTTATTGCTTACTTACTATTAATATTAAAATATCTATGGAAAAAGCCTGTTTCTCCCAATTCTAAAATAAAAATAAAATTGCTTTTATTTTAAGAAGCTTTTTATAGAACGTCAACTTTTGATTTTTTGATTTTTCTTACAAAAAGGACTAAAATTCTTACCCATTTGATGGCTATTGGTTCGCCTCTGATTCTAATTTCTACAGCAGACTTATTGAAGGAATAAGGTCTTATACTTGTATCGTAATCGCAAAAAAGATAGTCTTTTATTTTGTCATCGGGATTTTTTTTTTCAGCCTTGTCACATCTTAAATCCGACGCAAAGACAATAGAAACACAGTAGATTGTACAAAAAATAAAATTATACAAATGAAATTTAATGGAAGACATAGCAAAAATGAATAACCAAACGTGTTTCAATGAAACTCACAACAGCAATAACCAGAATAATCAAACGCCTCGTGAAATTTAAAACTAGCTTATACAATTACACATCCGCCCCTTTATCTGTTAACTTTTATCCTGAAAATTTGGATTATTTAAAATGGTAATTTACTCTTAAGTGGCCTTGAGAAGATTAATATAATTTGCACTAAAATTGTAATATACAAAATGTTTCTTTTTAATCGGTAAAAAAATTAGGATCAATTAAAGAAGAACTGATTGCAAAATTTTCAAAATGATATGAAATATTTATTTCTTTCTTATAATATTGAAATACAAATTTTTACTAATGACTAAACAATGAAAACTGGAAAATGATTTTTTCTTAATTAATCATTCGTCGGAATATAATTGAAGAACATTATCACATAAATTATGGAAACTCCAAAGAATGCAATCCATCCAATTAAAATTGCTAAATGGTCCCAAACGTTATCCTTTTTTTCAGGATTCACCAAATCCGTATTGTCATCTGCATTGGAATCAAAACTCGCCGAAGTTTTGGGATCTAAAATACTTAGTAGCAAAAAATTGCCTATTTTACTTTTTAAAATTGCTGATGTCGTCGATGTGACCACAGCAGGTGGTGCAAAAGTAAATTGATGTATTTGTCGAAGGATCACAGAGAGTATCAGTGAAAACGAACACAATGCAAAAGAAAATTCGTAGAAAATTACTGGAAAAAAAATAGAAATTAAAATTAATAATGATTTCTACTAAAATTTTATTGGTTGGGTTTAATTTTATTTTTTTCAATAAAAATCAATAGACGTGAATAGAAATGAATTAAGCCCTTACAAAGAAGTGGTGCAACTGATCCATTGTAAGGAACCTGCCAAAAGAAATTATTCATTGCAAGTACATGACAGATGAAATTAGTAGAAGCTACAAGAGTTCTTTCCATGGTTCTGGCATCCAACCATAAAGTTGTTAAAGTCAGTGTAATTAAAACTGAAAAAATAGAAAATTAAGTGAATTAAAATTACCTGATACAAAAATCATTAATAACTGACACCAATAGACTTTTCAGGCGTACCGAAAATTGGAGTTATAAAAGTGCAATGAATCGTGTAACCGTGTCTTTTCATTAAGAAATAAATTGTTATCATAGGCGAAGTTTCCACAGACTTAAATTTGTACGTGTATTGATGATAAGTTGCATTATGTCCAATCAACATCCATTCCAAACTTTCTTTATAGTCGTCCATTATTAACTGAAACCATATATCAATTAATGAAAATATGACGACAGTTTAGAGCAAAAAAAAAGTTCCAAATGTAATTGTCAAATGACTAGTTTTCAAATTATGGCAAAATTGTGTGGTGATAATTTGGCGAAATTCTGAAGAAAATATCTTTGAATAATTACCCCCTCGCGAACTAAATTGAAGCCCATTTCTAAAGCACTGTGAGACCAGGAAGCCAATTTAATGCTGCAATTTTGTGTATCGTATGGATACATGGTATAATCTGCTTCACAACGAATATTATACGTTATAGAAGCCACACACATAACTGTTCCTCTATAATGCAATGCACACTTAGTAAATGGGATTTCATTTTGATCCTTGCTAAGATCACCCCTGAAATACAAATTATAAATCATTAGAAACTTAAAATTACATTCAATAATTACCTTCTCTTTAAAAACTTACGAATTATGAACAGACACATCTGGCGTCCAAATTTCATCTGTAGTCACATAAGTTGATCTAATTTTATTAAATTGTGTGTAATTCCATTTCAAATGTATATCTGTCCAAGTCTATAAAATTTTAAATTTGCATTAAATCACAACTTAAATTGCGTAAAAATTTCAAATTCTTAGTCAATAGAAATGGTAAAATCTTACTCACAAAGACTGTCCAAGCATGAACCTCGAGAGTATTTGTATAATCCTCCTGAAAGAAAAAGATAAATTAATCTTTCTTTCTTACAATAATCCTATAGTGAAATATAATAATGTGAATACTTACAAATGTTATAAATTTCGGCATCATCGCGATATTGATCAAAGTAGCGTTGTGATTGCTTTTAATTGCATTTGGTCTTACAGAAATGTCATAATCACAGAATAGATAATTTTTTAAGGCCAAATGAGCAGAATTGCTGACGATGTCCTTGCACTTTAAATTTTTTATAGATTGTACAGGCAAAGTAAACTGTATTAAAAATATGTTAACATAAAAATAACGCTTGACGAGCGACATTGCAAATTGAAATTTAGACTTGCTTCCAACTAAACTGACAGTAAAGGCGACTGTGATAATCAAACGCCCCATGAAATTTGAAACTATGCTTAATTCATATCCGCCCCTCTATCCTCTAACGTCAAGAAGATTTTATACTCGAGTCAAATCTTATTTTTATTGCAATTAAAACATTTACGCAACTTCTTACACAAATTTTTTCTAACAAAATGACAGATTTTTTCTTCTCAAGAAAAGGAACTTAATGATTTTCAAAAAAAAAAAAAAAAAAGTAAAATAATGAACAAACGAAAATACTCATTAGGAAAGAAAAAATAAGTCATCTCATACTCAACGTGGATATCCAGTTTATTAATTTTCATACACAACATAAAAATGGATAATTACAGAAAGGAATAAATCCGAAGCACACATTTTTTATGAATGTACTTTGGAACTTGCAAATTCATTCTTAATAGGAATAAGTATAATTAACATAACGACGTAAGTAATTATAACAGCAAAAAGTGAAGTTCTTTCAATGATCAGAGCCAAAC
Organism: Probaryconus sp. ZL-2020; assembly: GCA_022817065.1. NCBI lineage: Eukaryota > Metazoa > Arthropoda > Insecta > Hymenoptera > Scelionidae > Probaryconus > Probaryconus sp. ZL-2020. The sequence continues at coordinate 8,611 of JABFQA010001646.1, read as the reverse complement.
GCCTCCAATTGGTTTGGTCCTTCGCTGGATTATTTATGGATTGCATCGATTCCACGTTATCCTCTGTGTTTTCACCTGAAGACTCTATGAGAATTTGCGAATCTTTCCCATGAACTAATAGTAATTGCGCAGCTCGATAACTGAGTACAACCGAAACTGTATTGCTAATCCAATTAGGAGCAGATGCTTTTGTGGCTTGCAATTTTCTTAAAAGAGTTGTCAAAATTATTGCAATCGCTGTCAATATTAGAGAATTTCTATAGTAAATTACTGAAACATTGCAAAATTCAGATTAAATGACGATTATCATAAAATCTATAAGTTTTTAAATATCTGTTTCTTCAATAAGCAGATGGAAAGCGAAAAAAATTAATGAAAAACAAGTACCTATATGTGGTACATTTGTGCCATTCGAAGGAATTTCCCAATGCATGCCGTAAATGGATAATAAATTGCATACAAAAGTCACGCTGGCAAGTGCCACCCTTTCGAAAGATCTTGAATCCAACCACATGACAGTAATCGTCATCAACATTAAAGCTATAACAATTCAGAAAAGAAGTTAGATATAAAATAAAATTGAACATACAATTGCAATATACATTTTTGCCAAAAAAAAAAAAAAAAAAATTGGAAGATGTAATTAAATGCCAACCAACTGCAGGCGTCACATAAATTCCGTGAATCATTCTCGATTCTCTTTCCATGTTAATCTCAAGAAAAATCGAAGGAAACGTGTCGTTCGGACAGCAACTGTATTTCATCACTTGTTTAGAAACATTAAACTTTTGTATATTCCATTCGGGATGCGGTGTAAAATGCTCAGTTGTTATCTGCAAAATTTTGCAACGTTTAAAAAATCGCTAAAATATTATCTGTTAAATGTTGCATTCGATATTTCATTCGAAACCATTTGGGATTAAGAAAACATTTTCAAGGCCAGAATTCGTTAGTTCTTGAAAGTTTTTCTTGTCACTCAAAATCATTGAGATTAATGTTGTTGATGATTTTTGAAAAGGAAACAGAAATTGCGTTTGTAAAAAAAAATATACCCCTTTTTCTTGAAAATGAAAATCAAGCTCTTCCCCTGTATGAGACCAAGATCCAAATTGTATGGTACAGTTTTGTTTGTCATAAGGCCATAATGCATAATTTCCTAAACACTGCGTCGTGTATTTTACCGCAGGAACACAAAAAACTGTTCCTGTGTTGTAGACGATGCAATCAGTCGCTGGAATTCCACTTTGCAGAGCACCCATGTTACCTCTGAAAAAAAAAGTTGCACGTTAAAATAAACGGCGTTTTATTTAATTTCAGAAAGTGAAAGTTGAAAAAAAAAATATTTTCAATGGTTTTCAAATAAAAGGCAAATTTGATCTTACGAATTGTAAACCGAAAAATCAGGTACCCAAAGCTCTTTGCTTTTGACGCGAATTTCAGTGATCTGTTCAAAATCCTCTGGATTCCATTTCAAATGTTCGTCTTTCCATTGCTGCAAAATCATAATCCCAATACATTAATATACGATTTAATTTTATGAATTGATTTTTGATACTTACAAAAGATAGCCAGGAATGCAATGAAAAGGTGTTTGCGTGGTCGTCCTGGAAAGAAATTAAATTCAAATAAAAAATTCTTAAAAAAAGAAATTAAGAAACAAAATTCAAATTTGTAAATATTAATAAAAAAGTTTCAAGAAAAGAAAAGTAAAGTCTTAAATTCTTACGAAATCCAAAAATTTTGGCATAAAAAATACAGTGACGTTAATGGTCGTATTGGTTTGGGTGATTGGACGAACGGTACTGTCATATTCGCAGAACAAGTGATTTTTAATTTTCAAATAGGGTGACTTCGATGCGATCTCTTTACACTGTAAATTTCCTTCAGATGATACTGTCAAGAATTGTACACTCAAACACAAGACAACGAATAAATAATTAATTTTAAAAGACATTGTATTACAAGGGACTACGTATGTTGTTCGACTGATTAGATTCATTAAAATTATAGACACCAAACGCCCTGTGAAATATGATATTAAGATAAAAGCAAATTGGTATATTACGCCTCTTTCACTTGCTTTTCTTAAACGCAAAAGTTGAAAAGATCCCAATAAATGGATTTGGAAAAAAAAAAAAATTAAAGTTTAAATAAAAAAAAAAAATTATTCACGATGGAAAAGTCTATTAAAATGAGTTAAATTAAAATTTTATAAAACAAGTAGTCAATCAATGATTAAGTCATCCATAACTTTTCATGATAAACCAACTGAAAAACGTAGAATGGACGTAGAAATGAACGTTGATTCGACGTTTACAACAAGTATTGAAATTTGAAGGAAATCCCTTGAACGAGAGCAATTCAAATTTTAGCGCCAGAGCATCCAGATGGCGTTGTCTCCCACATAAACATATACCTATAGAGCTATAATATCTGCCTTCGAAGTTTGTTTTGTATCGATGGCGGCAAGATGGTGGTCAGTTCGTTGTTGGTCAGCTGTTTTGAAGAACTGACGCAGCAGTAATTTGACGGGATCGTTTCATTGACCTGCATCGCGGAGTCTTGCGCTGCATTTTTTATTTTCGCCCTGCCAACTGGCTTTCATGACTCTGAGCTTCAACCCGTGACAGCTCGCCTTTGTTACGTCGACCATCCAATAAACTTTTGTCTCCTGACTCTGGGTCCAACTCAACATCAACATCAGGACAGATGTAGCGCAGTCTCTACGTTCCTCTGCATTTTTCTCATTTAACTGCTTCAGCTGGAAATTTTACCAAGGGATTAAAGAAGACACTCAACGTCCTGATAATCTGCGGAACATCGTTGCAACCTAAATTTCAAAGGCACAATTATGAGCGAACTCACTCAAGAAGAAGTCAGTATAATTTCTCTTTGTCCTCATATTTTTTTTTTTTTTTTTGTTATTTCGTGATTTTTTAATGCGATCCTTTGAAGTGCAATTACATTTTTTTTTTATCAGTTCTTTCGTCATACATATTTCAGAAATTAATATTCTTTGTTCTTGTGGGGAAAATGTGGATTCAATAGATTTGTAAACAAAGACTTTAATTTGACAAATTGAGTCTTTTGTTTGTTTTGTTTAATTATGTTTTGCAATAGTTTAGATGTAGGTGCCTTGTTGTTATTTATAGTTTTAATGTTTGGGATGATTATTATTTTGGGATTTTGCTTTTTGAATGAATATTGCAATTTGTCAATTGGTTTTTAAATCCTATCTTTTTGTTAAATTTTATAAATGTGCTTTTCAGATAAAAAATGTGAAGAGAACAATTTGCACAGTTGTTCAGAATTGTTGTTCTGGTTAACAGATTTTTGAGCAATGAAATCAATAGAAACTTTACGAATTTTTATGAATAGACCATTTTAAATGATTTCCATACAATCTATAGATAAGTTTATCTTTACCTGAAAGATTTTAATAATTTCATTCATTTTTTTTGTCAGTTTCATTAGTTGATAAAGTTGAATTAAAATTTGATAACAAAATATCTTTTAGATTTTTTAAATGATTAAAAGAAAATTACGTTTTCTAAAATTTAATTTCTTTTTGAATCTGTAGCAATTTGCCAAACTTATAATTTTACAACGTGCCAAATAAAGCCCTTTGTTAGTTTCTAAATTTATATTGAATACTGACATCAGACCATAGCGAACAAAAGAATGGAGGATATAAATGGACACCATTGAGTATTATTTAGTATTAATATCTGACACAAAATTATACGTTTCTCAAATTTATTTTCCTTTATACATCTTCAGAGTTTCTTAACAGAGTTATATAAACATTTGAAAAAATGCTCTAATTAATTTTTTGTAAACTTTTTCAGATAAGGAAAAGGCGCCTAGCACGCCTAGGTGGCCTCAACACAGGTACTCCAGTTGCTACAGTGGTTACAAATCCTTCGACTCCTTGTTCTCCTGTATCATCAACTGAACCTGGACCTTCCAAAGTATCACTTACGCCAGTAATATCTCACCCATTCGAACAACCTGGAATCGATGAAATAACAACGCCAACAGAAACCAATATGGATGTGGAAGACAATTGTGACAAACAATGCAATATTTCTGGAGTAGACGTTGATTCTGGAATTGAGAACATGGAAGTCGATGAGTCTGAAAGGAAAGAAGCTGTTTCCAGATCACGAGTAACAATATTTTAAATTAAAATATTTTAGATTAAATTTTGACTTAATTACAAGTGTTTATGATAATTTAATAATTTCTTTTTCAGACAACAAGTACAAACATTGACATAAGCCAAGAACAAGTACACGCAGTTATTTCCAGAGTTTTGTGCGTGTCTTGGGCAGAACCTAAAGATGGAACCATATTTTTAAAAGACGTGTCAGCAAATTTGTGTAATCAAAAGAATATTGATATTGCTGATCTTGTGAGTCAAGCATTGATGGAAGTTTTACAGATGTTTGCTCGAGGAGAGGATCCTCTTAAAGAAATTAATATGGAAGTTACTTTGGATTGCGAAGATAGCCCAAATAGTCAAATCAGTCCTTTGCTTAGTCCAGCTTTGGCTCTTCCATCTTATCCACCTCCATCTTCTTCAAAGAGTATGATACCCACACCAGCACCTGTTACGTATTTAATGGATTGCTATTCAAGGGTAGCGATAGAAGAACGAAATCATCCTAAGGTTTGTAAATTAAATGAAAATTACACCTGTATTTAAATTATTTTTTTCTATAATTTATAATAATATTTTGTATGTTTAAAACAGAAATCCAGTGTACCACCACTTTCTGACGTTTTACCTCTATTACGAACACAGTGTGTTCAATACATGAGTTTGCTACTTCAGGGACTAATCGATCTCTCCCCAAATGTTCCTATATTTGGATTACACATATCGCCGCTTCTAAATCCAGTGTTGTCTCAAAGTTGTCCACGAGGATTCTTACATGACCTAGTTGCAACGATACACACCAATTCAGAATTATTCTCAAAAATTTTTTCACCGTTATTGCAAGGTCTATATATTGTAATACAACAAGCAAATTTATTGGCCAACACACATCGAAGACCCTTACAAGCCTTAGAAGAACTAATTGGTAAAGACAATTAATTCTACTTGACAATTATTTCCATTTCAATTGTAATAATAAAAACATTATTTTTTTTATATTTCAGAAATTCGATGTGGTCCAAATGGCAAAGCGCGTCCATTTTGTTGGCTTGTAATTAGTCAGCCACAATTTATGCCAGAAGCAATAACTAATGGAGTAGCAAGGAAATTGTCTCAAACGTCATTTCTTGGCTCATTTTTGAACTTGTCTGTTTTCGAAGACGAAGTTTGTACAAGTGCAGTGTTCGACAAAGTTTTTACTGGAAATCCAACGATGGATAAATCCATGTATCTGACGCTTCAACAGGAATTAGAAAGCGTGAGGTCGACCCTACATAAAATCACTCACTCGTTATTGGTGAACAGCAGGTGTCGAAAAGCATCGTTGGATTATTTAGCGTCAATGATTCGACTTAACGAAAAACGCACGCAAATTCAGATCGAAGAGTTTGCACTCGCAAGCGATGGGTTTATATTGAACCTTCTCGCAGTTTTGCAAAAATTGTCGTTGCAGATTAAATTGGACAGCGTTGATCCGCTGTATCTCTTTCATCCATCCTGTATTGTCGATGTCAAAAACGAAACAAGGTTAAAATTGACTTCACAAGAAGCTGCCGACTGGACCGCAAACTTAGTTAAGTCACAAGAATGGAAAGATGCCAAGTTTCATACTCAATGTTGGTTTTTAACTTTGCATTGTCATCACATTGGTAAGTTCACCTAGTTAATTTTTATTTTTAAATCTTATTGATACATTAAATGATCATGTTCTTCTTTCAGCTTTAATACCAGGATTGCAAAAGTATCAAAGAAAATTGAAATTGATAAGAGATTTGCAGAAATTGTTGAAAGAAATTCAAGCCACTGAATCACAGTGGAAAGACGGACCTCACGCCAGGCATCAAAATGAACAAATTAATCAATGGAAAAAACAATTGAAACGTTTAATTAAGTGGAAATGTAGTGCAGATGTTGGATTACTTGATCCGACAATGTTAAAGTGTGCTTTACACTTTTATGAATCTGTAGCAGCATTTTTGTTGAAATTGCTAACTAACGAAGATGCAAACACAGTTCACACACGTTTACCACTTGGACAGGATATTCCAAAATCTTTTACTGTTCTTCCAGAGTGGTATGTCGAAGATATTGCTGTGTTTTTACTTCTAACGTTGCAGTAAGTATTGTTATGACAATTTTTGAAAATTCTTTGGTAAATAAAATTCAGATTTAATATCTAAATTTATTTGTATAGTGAAAAAAAACAAAATTGTATTTTATTACAATTACGAAATGTGCAATTGTTTATTACAGATATTCTCCAGAAATGTTGGTCAATTATGTAGACAATTCTTTGATAACTTGGCTGCTGGTTGTTATTTGCACACCTCACTGTGTTAGAAATCCTTACTTAATTGCAAAAATTGTTGAAGTACTTTTCCTTATTAATCCAAATGTGCAGGTAAGTTTATCAATCAAATTTAAATCTACAAAAAAACAGTAAAGAGAAAGAAAAGTAATTTTTAAATTATATAAAAAAATTGCTTTCAGGGCAAAAATGACAGCATCCATAAGCAATTAATGGCACATCCGATCGCTGGGACTCATTTAGCATCTTACCTAATGAAATTTTATACAGATATTGAAACAACAGGTGCCAATTCAGAATTCTACGATAAATTCTCCATACGTTATCACATAAGTCTAATATTAAAGTCTATGTGGGACAGTCCAGTGCATCGTGTGTCAATCTTTCGCGAAAGTAACAATGGAAAACAATTTGTAAAATTCGTTAATATGTTAATGAACGACACAACTTTCTTGTTGGATGAGAGTTTAGAATCATTGAAGAGAATTCATGAAGTTCAGGAAATTATGGCTGATAAAAAACAGTGGAATGCTTTGGCTCAGGAACAACAGACTTCGAGGAATCGACAGCTGGCTGCAGACGAACGTCAGGCTAAAAGTTATTTAACGTTAGCTAAAGAAACTGTTGCCATGTTTCATTATTTAACCGTAGACATCAAAGAGCCATTCCTGCGACCGGAATTAGTGAATCGATTGAGTGCCATGTTAAATTTTAATTTGCAACAACTGTGTGGACCAAAGTGCAAAAACTTGAAAGTTGACAAGCCTCAAAACTACGGGTGGGAACCAAGAGCTCTTCTGAGTCAGGTCGTTGATATTTACCTGCATCTTGACTGTGATATTTTTGCTGCCGCGTTAGCTAACGATGAGGTCTGTTTGTTACATTTTTTTTTTTTTTTATCGAATTTCATATAAAATTTATCAATTACCAAATTTGTTACTTATTTTTGTAAATCTTTGTTTTATCGTTCTTTCTCGAAAGAATTATTTGAAGTTGCAATTAGCAGACTTAAAAAGTTCTCTATTAAAATTCCAACGGAGATCGAGCGATTCGTAGCTTTGGCAGAACGTGCGTCAGTAATTGCGAGAGATAATCGTGCACGAGACGAGGATTATGGTGATGCACCCGAGGAATTTAAAGATCCTTTAATGGCTACTCTTATGGAGGACCCTGTGAAACTTCCGTCCGGCATTGTCATGGATAAGGCTGTTATTGTGCGACATTTATTAAATAGCGCCACGGATCCATTTAGTCGACAACCATTGAGCGAAGATATGCTTACACCAGGTTAATATTCGTGTTACAATTTATTCTGTTATTTTGTGTCTTCCTAAAGAATTTTGAGTGATGATCACTTTTATAAAATAATTAATTACAATTTTTAATTATATTAATCTCATTGAAATTAATATCTTTTTCAGTTTGTGATTTGAAAAAAAGAATCTCCGAATGGAAACAGCAAAAGAAAAAATCAACAAGTATATAAAAAAGTGATGATAAAAAGTGTCAGGAAAAAAAAAAAAAAAAACTGTTATTGCAACTTTTGTGTTTGGTGAAAATACAAAATATCATATAGAAGTGAAAATTACCAACGAAGGTAAAGGAAAATTGCGATCTCTATTGCGAATAAAACGCGGCGCTCAATAAATTTACAGTTTTTTATACAATCCAAACAATGATACAGACTGCAGCTCAAAAACTGCCAGCACTTATTCCAAATGAAATTACAGCTCTGTAAATAAAGACATGCATATACATATATATATATATATGTATATATATATATTATATACATATAATATATATATGTAATGTGTACATACACATATTATAGATATATATATAATATGTATATATATACATAGAGAGAAAGAGAGAGAGAGAGAGAAAGAAAGAGAGAGAGAAAAGAAAGAGAGAAGAAAAAGATATAAACTAGGACAAAATTCTTTCATCTGTTTTAAACTTAAATCTTATTTGTCAAATTTGTAAATCTCTTTTAGCAAGTGTTGCACGAATAGAGGCAGTATTTGAATTAGAACGGCTTCAATTTCGCTTTCTTCAAAAAACACAAATATTAAATCTTTTTTAAAACGGTTATATTCATTAAAAAAAAAAAAAAAATGTAACTATAAATTTGATAT
>JABFQA010001645.1:0-13107 GCA_022817065.1 Probaryconus sp. ZL-2020 | reverse complement strand
AGAAGATTTAAAGCTATAAACTGAAAAAATCTAACATACCATTTATAAATTGCAAAATATATTATGTAATTTTAAAAGTAGCATGCGAAAACATGCTTATTAAGTAGAATGCATCAGACATTCCTATGAAGAAAAGTAAAATTAAATGCAATGCACTATGAAATGTAAAGTCCGTAAGTTTGAAAAACATTAACAAAATTATTTGTGCCAAATTTAAAGTCTTTTTTTTTTTTAACATATGTGTAGTCATACAAAGGGTATTGAAAGTAATAGTAAAATTTTGTATGTATTGCAATATAATTAACGAAAAATTGGTAAACAAAAAAATAAGAGACGATAATTGAATTGTACCTTGAATTGGGCCATGCAGTAACCTGTTTGGAGGACTGATGGACAGATCACTTAAGGAACAGGCACGTCTCATGCCAGAGCCTTCTTCTTCACTATCGACAACTTTAGATGGCTGTCTTCCTTTACTATTGGCAACTGTAGACAACACACACTCATGCACTAGACTACTCATATTATGTAATAATAAATTTATTGGACACAAAAATAAATAATGTGACTTTTTTTAAACGTAATTAAATTAGATAATGTCCATTATTAGTGAATAATATTCAAAAAGCAAAAAAAAAAAAAAGGAAACATGAATGTATAACATTTCCATGTACATTTTTTAAATACAAGAATAAATGCAGTTCATGGTTATTGTTAGAATATTCTTGTATTTAAATAATTGAAATTAGCATTAAAATATAATAATGTATGTTTTTCAACAATTATAAAAGTGCAATACAGAAACATTTAGGAACGTGCAGTGCAAGGATTTGTAAGGAAGCATGTTTTCCCCGAAGAACTAAAGAATTTTCATTCATCGTGCCAAAATAATAATAATAATAATAATAATAATAATAATAATGTTAATCGAGCCAAATGTTTGCATGAAATAATACGTTTGTATGTAAAACTGAAAAGACAATGCTGTCGGCAAAATAAAATTATTGCTGACGAAGCAATTATGAGTAAAACTGTGTCGGATGCATTTGATTAAAAAGTATGCATCTAACGATTAACGGATTGTGGAAAAAAATGGTCTTGCTAAACGTGCCACGATTGAAAAGGCCGAATGCTTGACAACTACAAACGTCTACTTCACGTATTATGGTTTTTACGAATGGTTCCTCTATACAATCTTTCTTTTCCTATAAAAATATCTTCACAATATGTACAAAGATTTCTATTCAATTTCTAAATTTACTTGAAACATTTCTATTCTATTTTTCTTTTATTTTTATTTATAATCGCAAGACCTAGACTAAAAGAGGAACCAGCGAACCACAACAGCAATAACAATGATTTGCCATTGCATCATGATTTAGTACCTGTAAAGTACTGTTTCGAAGGCAAAATAGATTGGTTGATAGTCGGGAGAGTTCTCGTCCACTTCATCTGGCTGTGGCACCTGGAGGCAGGTGGCCACATTCGTTTGGGCGAGTTGGCGCAGCTGGACAGGGGCGTCGAGGAGCTGCTTTCGAAAATGGATCTATCCATGTAGTCGCTGTCCTCGCCGCCCGAATGCCCGCGAACGCCGTCCCTCCGCAGTAATCCACTCTTAATGTCCCTCTCCGCCTCCAGTTTCGCAAAGTGTTCTTGCGCTACCACTTTGCTTTTACAGTTTGCTAAGTACTGCTGTTCACGTCGCATTAGGTTTTCAAATTCTCGAGACAATAATTTCACAGTGCCTTCTATTGCCCTCGTCATCCTAACGTCAACGCTCAACTGAGTTGCTGTAGGTGTGACTACGTTATTCTCCAAGGAATCATTTTCCTGCTTTTCTTTTGTGGGGATCTGATTGTCTTTAATGGTTGGTTGATTTTTCTCTGTCTGTAAGCTAAAGAATTGATGAGAATCATCTTCGACCTTTGTCAGTTTTGAATTTTCTTGTTTAATTGGTAACGTTTGATATTTCCGGAAGTTGTCGTTGTCCACAACGTTGGATTCTGGATCGATGTTGCACTTGTTCCAAGCTGGTCTCACTCTGTTACGCATGCTTTGAGCTCTTGTAGAGTTCCTCTTGAGTTTTGGAGGCTTGTGAGCAACATAATCGTTGATAATTACCATGGTTTGTGGACCACGTGGTGTTTTCAAACTGTTACTCCGAATCATGTTATCTTGTTGTTTCACTGTCATTTCAGTATTCTTATTCATATCATTCGCACTCAATTCATACAACAATCTTGATGGTTTCGTAACATCTTCATTTTCTACATTTCGTACCATCTTCAAACTAGTGTCCTGTAAAGATTTAGAACGAAAAACACTAGAAGAAGTGGTTTCCTCTTCAACGACGTTATCAAAATTTTCAGACCTCTGTCTTTTTCTCTTGTAATGACTGTCAAACAAAATTTCCAATGGAGCAGATTTCACCATAGAATCTGAATCATCTGTAAGAATACTTTCAGTGCTTCTGTGATCTGCATTCTCTCGCAAAGGGAACATCTGGCAATCCGATTCATCAGTTAAGATACTTTCCTGACTTCTTCCGGTTTGCATTCTTCTTCTGGACAAAAAGAAACTCGCGCTTGAATGACGATCGTTATCGTACTGGACGTCTAAAATCTCAGCACTTCCTTTAGAAAATGATTCTATGGACACATCAGAAAGAATACTTTCTTGCGACCTGGTGAGCGTCTTCTGTTGGAAATTTTGAGTTGCATTTACTTGATTTTTATTTTCAACCCTGATATTAATTTGATAGTCACTAATACAACGACGTGGTGGGTTCTTAAAATCGCCCTCTAGCGAATCGTCGCTAAAATTTCCGTTATCGTCTTCGTCTTCGTTTTCAGAAATATTGCATTCATTCATGGCAGGAAGACTTTCAAAAGATTTTGCAATATTTTCAATGGTATCTTGATTATCATTTAGACCAATAAAGTAACTACAAGAACGTCGCTTTTGCGCGAATTTAGCAAATCTGCTCATATTGCGTTTGCATTGTTCTTTGAGTACTTTGAGTTCTTCGCAAACGGGAGATTCAGGTAAAGATTGGTTAACTTTGTTGAGGGACAGCTTGTACTTTTCAGTTTTTTTAAGGGTGAGCGTGACAGGTCGTTCTAACCTTGGTTTGATCTTAGACATTATACACGCGGTGGTTTGGCTCTTAGGTATTTGATTTTCTTTTGGTACTTCAAGCTTCAACGGGAATTGCCCATAACCAGGATTTTGTTTGTTAGTAATTTGATGATTTTTGTTAAGCTTAGATTTGATGTTTAGTAGGGGTTTACAAGCGTTAGTCGGCTTCGTGAGTAATTCGACGGGCTTTTTACCTGTGCTCAATCGGTTTTGACGATGGTGCTTGTCAGGGATATGGCTGCTTAAGTCGGCAATACTTTGGCTGGCTTTTAACGAGGACCTGTAACCAACCTGTTGGACGAGAAAGATTGATACGTTTGTTCAGACATCTAAGATTTTGGCGTTTCACCAAAGAAATAAGAATAGGTTGTTTAAGATGATTTGTCACTGAATTCAAATTATAAGATTCTCGCAAGTTAAAAATATTTCATTTTGAAACAGTTCTGATGATCCTTAAAATTCTCAAGTTTCCGATGAATAGACAAATCATCTTATATTTTGTAATTTTGTTTCTTGAGTTGAAGATGAAATGTATATTCAAAATTCGTTTTACAGGTCTTACGCTTTGCAGCTTTCTTCTTGTCTCTTCTATCCTTCTTTGCAATTCTTCTCGATTTTTCGCTGCTTGAGTGTCGCCTCTAGTCTGCTTGGCAGCTTGAACTACTGCAGCGTTACGCGTTTTATTTCGTGAATTTTCCTCGCCATTTGTTCTGTAATAAATTCGAACGCCAAATACATTAAGAACTATACGGTTTAATCTCGAAAAGACAGAAATTTTATCAGCTACCAGTAATAATTGTAAATCAAACAGAACACTAAAAACATAAATCTCTGTACCTTCCATGAAATTGGGAACTAATACTGGTAGTTTTTGTTCGACTAGTGGGCTCTTCTGCACCACTAAGTGATTCGAAGGCGTTTTTGAGGAATTTTTCCCGGTGACTTTGATTAGGGACCTGATCATATCCTTCTAAACTTGTTTCAGAAAACATAGACAATGGATTTCTTTCAGCGCTGGGAGTAGAAGCACCACCTTCGGAATCAGAATCATCCTGGCTTCCAGACGCTGTCATTTCACTCGTTCTCCCACTTTCTGACCCCCTTGGCTTTTTCAATCTCCTTTGAGATCTAAAACATTTTGTTTTTAATAAATTGTTTTTATTTTTGTTTTGTTTAGAAAAACAAAAAAATTTTGAAAAAAAAAAACTAACTTTCTAAGCTCCTCTACGTCCATGGCATTAACAGTGAACTGATTAGAAACTGTATCTTCAGGAGGAGGATAATACATTAGCCTATGATTTGATTTTTCAGAGCCCGTTGTTCCATTTTCTCCTTCAGAATAATCTTCTACATCACCGTCGTGTTCTGTACTTTCATGATCCTTGAATAACGAAACGAAAAAAAAAAAAAATATTAATATAAATTAAAATACAAATAAAAAATATAAGCAATATAGTATATTTACTACAAATACCTCAAACTTGAAACTTCCTAAACTACTGTCATCTGTATGATGGCGACTTCTAGATATTCGAGTAACTTCAGCAGTACTACTACCTCGTGTAATCGTTATTGTTGTTCCAACCATTGACTATAATTATTTGTAAAGTAATTAAAATCTTAAAGGATATACATATAGAATAAAAAATATCACTTGTATTCGAATTTGAATTTAGGACATGATGATTAATTGAGTTTATTCGCGTGGAATTAATTTCAGTGTTTATTGTCTTAATCAAAAGCATTGTTACTGCAGTAGTTAGTACCTGTTTAGTGTCATTGCTCAATTCTCTGTAATTTTCTGTGCATGTTTGGAATTCGCTCTCCTCCTCGTCCTATGAATTGTTAGTGAATAAAGAATAAAGATTAAAGATTAATAAAGATTAATAAAGATTAATGAAGATAAATAAAAATCTGAAAAATCTACAAACCCTTTTAATAATTATGGCATCTCTTCGATAATCGCTGCTGCATTTTGTTTCGGTTCCACTGTCGATGGAACTATCCTTTGAACCACCTCCAACGCCGTCACCGTCGGAATCAATTCCTCCTCTTGGAGGTGGGAATGGTATAACTTCGTCGTTATCGTAAACGGATTTCACGGTTATTCCATCGCCCTGCTGAACCCTCTGGGCCCAACGACCTTTAGGCAAGTCAACCCCCAGTGACCTGGAACCAGAGGTTATGCTGGAAGTTTCTTCGGCTTTAACTGTATTGATTTGCTTCTTTGCCCAAAGCGGTAGTTGTCCTACGCTAAATCGGTAGTCGATGTCAACGCTGGCACGTTCTGCGTTTGCATTTGTATCGAAAAATTCTGGTTGCTGGGACGAAAACGTTTCATTGTCCAATTGAATATCAATTCCCGTTCCATTTATTTGTGATGGTTTCCTTAAAATAAACAAAACAAAAAAAAATAAATAAATAAAATTTTTATACGGATTTAAATTTATATTTAACAAATTTGAAAAGAAAAGGTAATAAACTCGAATAATCCAGTTAAATCTTTGTTTTTTGAGTAGGATATCAAATACATGATAAAATAAGTAATCTCGAATAATGGTTATAATCGGATTAGCTTTTTATGTTTCCTGGAATAAGAGAAACAACTTACTTGCCGGCCCGCATTGCCTGTTGAGCTAATCGGGCTTGCATGGTTACGACCATGTCGTGGGGTACTCGCCAAACAAATATACAGCCGTCTCCGCTCGCGGAAACAAGATGTCGACAGTCCGGGCTAAAGCGTAATCCTGTAACGAGCTCCGAATGTCCTAACATCGTGGCCATACATTCACCGCTGTAGTAATCGTAGACGCATAATGTTTTGTCTGTACATGAGGTAGCTATGTAAATCCCAGAGGCGTCTGAAAAAAATAAAAGCCCGTATTATTATCATCATAATAAAAAAGTAATGTTTAACAGACACTGTACAAAAGTATTTTTACTATTAACAGTGTATTCCAAATATTTGTTTTAATTTGATATCATTTAGTTAAAATCAGTTTGACAAAAAAGAGTGCGCAAAAAGTGAATGATGGAATGGAGGCAACAATCACCTAAGACTACTTTAATGAGCGATCCGTCCTCTCCAACCGAGCCTTTGAACGTCTTGCTGTGCTTTCCCGTCGTTACGTTATAGACCCTGATATTTCTGTCTTGACAAGCGGTGAGAACGTGTTTCTGACCAGAATCGACTTCCATATCGTACAATGTAGTCTTTCCCTGCGCGTTATGTCCTCGTGCAAATTGCGGCAAACCACCGGGTGTCTGAAATCGTTAAATCAATATTAAATTACAATTTCTAAAGAAAGAAAATACAAAATCAAAAGCCGTCTACTAAAACAGTTAACTAAAAATTATTTACAAATCGGCAATTTCTTCTTTCGTATAATCTTTGTACACGCAATTGTTCGAAAAGTATTACAAAGTTTCCATTATGTTGGGATTTGCAGATAATCAATACCGAAAATATTTCATTTGCATACAACGGCTGGTTGCGAGTTTCGCGACTAATATGTATAATTTCGTGTACGAACCCCTTGCAGCTGTCGGAAAATTATACTCTTGTCGGCTCCGCAGGAGACCATTTGTAATTGGCTTGGTTGATTCGTTTGGTTGAAAAAGCGAACCGCGGTGATCGACGAGCTGTGATCGTCGAGCGTTTGGAGGAAATTGTAACCTTGATCGACGTTGAATACGTGAATTAAACGATCGCGGGAGGCACTGGCTAAGAGCCTCGGCGAATCTGCCGAATGCAACGTGTACTTGGAATACTCCAAGCACAGAACCTCTGCGTCGTGAGCTTCAATCAGACATACCTCCTCCAATGTTGAAACATCGTGAATTCTAATGTTGCCGGACCTACAAAAGAAATGCACTGTTAATATTTCTTTTCTTTTGTTTTTTTTTTTCATTGAAATTTTTTTAATTTTGTAATATTGCAAATGCCATGAATTTTTCCCATGAATTTTTAAAACCCTTCTAAAATGTAAAGCATTTAGTCGTGACTTTAAAGTAATGATATTTTTGTAAAGTATTCTTCGATAAAAAAACTATTACAAGCAAGGTGAGCATATTTTATCATATTTTAAAGTACGTTTACAGTACGCGTACCTGTCGCCCGAAGCGAGGTGTTTTCCATCGGGACTGACCCTTATTGACCTAACGCCGTTTCGTCCATCGTACGAGGCATCGTTCTTTTCCGTGGACCCCGCAGCAGCTAAATCCAAGTCTTTCAAATAGGTCAGTTCAGGGTCTATGTACAGAACTTTCAACAATTCCTGCAAGTTTTAATCAATCATCAGATATTTGATATTTGATTTTTCATCAATTTTTCTATTTTTACTTTCTTTCTCTTTATATAATGAGTTTTCTTATTGTTTCTGCAAACTATAAAAGCTTTTAAGATTTATCAATAACCACTGACAAATTAATTTTTTAATTAAATTTCTGATAATCATTTTAAAGACTTACGTTACTATAAATATTCTTTTTGTACATCGTGTCATTCGAGGGCGTGTCTTTATCTAGGTTCCATACTCGAATAGTATCATCACTGGAGCAAGTGATGAAACTGCTCGATGGCATGGCGCTGACCGAATCGGTTCCCGAGGGATACATTTCAACGCCCCAAATGCAGGCTGAGTGAAAGAGGAACGAATGGGACTTTCCCACCCTCCTGATATCACGGACGTCCCAGACGTAGATACTGTGATCATTGTATACGGTCGTTAATTTATTATTGCGCTCGTCAAAGGCTAATGCTATGGCATCTGGATACCTGGCGTTTCCTGGATGTTGTGACATATGACTGCAATTAAATAGAGAGTCAATACTCAGTTATCACATTTTAATGGAATAATGTTAATTCTGAAAGTTTTTTTAACTCAAATCTTTCAGATACAAATGCAATAACTTCCGGAGAAAGTAAGGAAAAAATTTAAATGATCTCAATTTATATAAATACAAAAAAAAAAAATGATTTAAAAGAAATTTGATAAAATAATCCAGGAAATTATACAAAACTCTGTAATTTTTATATTAAACGTGAAAACTTCAATTTTATGCTAATTATTTGAAGTAACGTCATTCAACTTTCTACAATTACACCTTTCCTTGTTATCATCAGTATTTATAGATTTTAATTTCCAAATAAAAAAAAAATGTATTTTCAATTTTGTTAAAGAATGCACCTGGAAAGTATCTGCACGAAATAACATTTATACCAATTGGTCAAAAGAAACTATTCCAAGTACAAATAATGGGCTTCGGGTAAAAACTTGAAATACCTTATAGATAAACCCTTTGCGACGTCCACTCCTAAGTAGTGTGTTCTCGGGAGCGTGGTAATAAATTGGAGAGTGGAAGGACTGAAACACCTAACTATTCCTTCGGCGCAGCCAATAAATATGTATTTGTCCCCAACTGCCATGCAATTTGCGCTCGTCGTCTAAGGAAGGTACACATGTTTTTTTTTTTTAAGTTCCAATAAAATAACCCTTTTATGATTCATTTCACATTTTCTTAACTAGTGTGCTACACAATAATTGCAATCCCACAAAGTTGTGAACTCTTTCACTTCATTAATTCCTAACAAATCTACACTCGCATTAAACATACAGCTTGTAAATGATTTTATTTCTCGTTTACAGAAAAAAAAAAAAAAAAATATACATTTTACACGAGAATATTCTCTTATTAAAGAAAACGATTGCTGAACTTTCGAAAGATAGCGTATATTATTTTTGCAATAAATTGTAGTTGATTTTATTTAATTGAATCTTCGCTATTTTATCAACTGTTAGTTAAATTTAATAAGTGTTTATACATGGTGATAATAAATTAAATGTCAAGCCTCGAACGATGGTTATTGAACGTTCACGAATGAATGACAGAATATAATCCGGGTGTTAATTACGCGAGCAAATTAAAATGTACAATAAACCAGCGCTGTGAAATAATAGTGCAAATCAACGTTTTTTTTTGTATGAAAATGGTTCAGCAATTATCGCGTCTCTTTCTTTCGTTTCTGTCGGGACAAAATTGTAAGCCAAAGGTTCCACGCTCTCATGTAGGTATGACGCGTGGTGCAATTTTCCCGTGCACTTACTCTCAACTCGACCCATTTGTCAAGCAATCGCCTGTTGTTGAATTCACATAGAAGGCCAGTCTTAGTAATCGCGTACGTGGAATCCGCCATTTCGCCTCTGCCGCAGGCGACGTCAACGAAATCGTTGTTCCTCTGCTCTCCTAATATGGCAGAACGTCCCATCAAAGGCACTGGTTCCTTGTACTAAAAAAAAAGAGACCATCAAAAGCCCAATTAATTAGATCACGGTTCTTTCGCAAAACTGTTGTTTCGCAGTGTACAAAAATGCAAACATTTTCTTTATTTGGAATCGAGTTAAAAGTCTTGGAACATTTTATTGCATTCTTGAAATTTAATGATTGATTTATCATTCGCTAAATTTAATTTATCGAATGATGATGACTGAGATTCGCACCTTGGCACTACGCGAATACTCCAGATACCAAAACTTGACGTGTCTGTTGCCAACGGTGACGAAGTAGTTGCCATTTTCGGCGAAAGACACGGCCTTCACTTTACTCGATACTTTGTTGGACGCCACTTTTACGTTATTCCTCCAGTCCCATACGTTGACTATCATGTCGTGTTGGGATCCAACCGACACCACGTATTTGTTGCTGGGTGAGAATGCCTGAAATCAAATTTCATTTCTAATTATTATTTTCATTGCAAATTTCTTTAGTATACTTCTTTATGTTCGTTGGAAATTTTATTGCGATTGTAAAAATCAAGAGGAATTAGAATTGTAGATGATTTTTGTTGGTGGAAAAGGAAATGAGAAAAATGTGCGGGGAATATTTAAAAGCAATACCAAATTCGCTTTGCGACGAGTTACGATTGAAGACTAAAGATACCGTTACATTACACGAGGTAATTTAGTATTCTCGTTCTCCTCGCGTTGATCCACCGCTTTTATTTAAGATGCAACAGTGCGCACCAATGCAGGTACGTTAAATGGGAATTTCAGAATCGAGGAGCTAACAAGCCATTGATGTAAAGATTTTGTGTTTCTTCAACTTATTTATTATTTCTCGTTTAACTCCATAATTTTTTAAAACTTCTAAATAGCTTTCCAAACAACATATCTTTTTACATAATAAACTAAGTTTTAAAAAAAGTATGCAACTTTTAATGTAAACATCATCTTTTCCAAGTGTCTTGTTTTATTGTGAAATTTAGAAATTAGAAGGTACGTTCCAAATGAAGCGAATGTGTAGTTTTTAGCAAGCTACAAATCTAATCCAGAATTCAATGCTTAATATGTCAAAGCGGTTCTTGAAATTTTGACCTTAAATGTACTTCTCTAGAGTCTCGAACGTCAAACTGACAACATTTTATGCCCAAATGGTTACTCACAACAGGCGTACGAAATTATATTCCCTTATTTGTCGATTAAATAATTGTAATTTACAGTTGGCGAAGTTTAACACTTTGGCAAATTTCTTGGCATCGGGAGGGATCGAAAGGAATAGAAGAGTCGATAGAAAGGATTCTAGATATTTGCAAAGGCAATTAGAATGGTTTCAATCCTAACGAAATCTTGATTGAGTCCTTGAAGTAATTGTTACGAACAATACACTAGTTCCAGTCTCTCTAATTGTAATATGAAATGGAATTTTATTAGCCTATATCTTTTAACAAAAGCCAATATAAACATGCAATCTGGAGAAACTAGTGAATAAATCTTTGTATTATGCTGAAAAATTACATGTGGTTACACCTTATTACAGAAACGACTTAATCTTAACAATTTTTGCATCGGCGTATAGTTTCTACACTTAAGTTTATTGTAAAAATAGAAATAGGAATGTTTGCCTGGTTGCATGTTGAGCGTTCAGATTATGTGTTTACAAGGCTTTGAGATACAGACTTAAATTAAACAAATTACTTGTTAAATGCATTTCTTTATGGAAATACTTATGCTGTTAACACGAGAACAAGGATATTGGGAAATTAATATCGTAACGATTTATCGCTTTCCTGAATCGCGATAATTCATTTGCAAAAATAAAAAAAAAAAGAAAAAGAATCTTTATTGAATTAAGTTGCAATTGTTCATTCACGAGGCAATTAACATTTGCCAAACGTGTCTTCTGAAATCTTTCTAAAATTAAAATGAAAGTTTTAAATAAAGAAATTGGCTTCATCTCGGGATGAAACAAGTTCACTTTCGAGGCCTGAAAAGTAACACGGTTTAGGCGAAATGTCGACAAGTTAAATATCATACATTTGTCGACGGCAAACTCATTAAAAGCGACCAAACAAAACGCCGGTCTTAATTAAAGACAAAAAAAAAGAAAAAAAGAAAAAAAGTAACAGAAAAATCATTAATTTAATTATGGCACTTAAGCGTATGAATATGACTGCAGATATAAAGTGTGATAGTTAATTTGTTCGGTAATTATTGGCTGAGATATGCCAAGTCGTGTTCCAGACTGAGATTAAAAAAAAAAAAAAAAAATTACATTCGACGAAAGAAAATAAAAAAAGAACAATTTACATCGTCACGGTCTTTCGGTCAGTACGAAAATCTATTACACGAGTTCGAATTATGGCACATGCATATTTACGGTAAATCTCATTCGCGCGTTGCTTATGAAGTTAGAGAAAGTGGAACGCCGGGGCTCGTGGAATTTGCCGACGCTTTGGTTTGCTTTTCTCGCGGTGATCCTGCGCTATTTCGTTTGCAGTGAAATCCACGAATCGAGACGTCGCGATAATGCACGTCCAAATGCAAAGGCCCGTAACAACTCTTAGGACTTTAGTCCTCGTTAAAATTCACCGAGTCACCGGCGATGCAAATGAAAAGGGCTCGGCGCGTTCTGAAAAATGGTGAGTCAAATGCCCGAATGACTGGTCCCACCTTTTGTCAAGGTTCAGAGTCAGAGTCATCGTCGACAGATGGATTATTGAACTCAACGAAAAAATTGTTTTGGATTTAATGCACTTTTTATTTCAATTGTCAAGATTTGTTCACTTCAAACGGACCATCTATTTTATCCGATTGTCATCATATTGAGCTCGTTCTAAAGTCATTAAGGTCAATTCCAAGAATAAACTTTACATCAATTAATATTAACGGTATTAAGGTGAATTTGATTTCGACCAATTTCTCGCGAATGTTGCATGATTTTAGCAATAAAATTTTGCAAATTCGTGGAATTTGAGTGGAATGCAGCGCGAAGTCGGAAAGTTATTTTAATGAAATATAAAGCGGAGCGCATACGTACAACACAATTGATGCCATATTTGTGTCCAGGAAATTCGCCGATTTGCACGGCATTGTGAGGATCCGAAATATCCCAGACGCGAACGTTCGGCATGTGACCGCATTCGCCGGTTGCCATAAGTCTGCCATCTCCTGCTAATGCGAGCGAAGTCACTGTCTTTCGGCATCCGTTTAACACGTGAGATTGAGTGTTCTTGCGCGGATTAAACAGCACCACTGTGCAACTGAAAAACAATCAAAGACAAACCGTTAGATATATATTTTTTTTTTTCTTTCAACTTTAATATATATAAATGTCAAAGAAAATTGTTTATCAATCGACGTTTGATTTTTGCAATCTTTAATTATTGTTTGGTATCGAACAATTTGATTGGCGTTTAAAAGGTAATGCACAAATAATTAAGAAAAAGGCGTCGTTTCCGTATTTAGGTCGTAAAGATATCGGATAAGGCAATAAACGAATAAAATATTCGCCGATGGGGTATTACGACACTGTGCGAATTTCTCCGGAAAATATGTAACGGCGTCGTAAAAGCGAGACCGGAAGAAAGGGGGATGAACCAAGAACGCGAGGAGTCAAGTTCACAGAAAGCGGAAGCGTCTCGCGATCTCGCGTTCGGCTTTTTTTTTTTTTTTTTTTTTTTTTTTTTTTTTG
>JABFQA010001644.1:0-13115 GCA_022817065.1 Probaryconus sp. ZL-2020 | reverse complement strand
ATGTATGGCTTATTTCACATACATGAGCAATGAAATTTTATTTCGTATCATAAAAAAAATTGTGTATCATATAAAATATACTTTATGAGACAAATTTATGACAAATTTTTCAGATAATTTTTAAATGTTCATATACAGAAAGAAGAAAAAAATTTTGTTGACTACTTCTATTCAATACTTTTTATCTAATTCATATTGTATTGTATTACTTAATAGAATCAAGATGTTAAGATTTTCTCATTGAGATTTTCTTCATTCAACAATCATTGAGATTTGAGAACTTGGCAGTTTTGTTGAAAGTTTTCTTTGGCCTTATCACTGAAATGGTTCATAAATGTTAGCTACAAAATTGATGTAGCGAGTGTGTCAGTAAACGATTGAAGCAAAATGGACATACACATATTGCTATTTGGGTGGCTCGATAAAGTTTCAATCTGATAATAGTATCGAATAATTTTCTGATTTATAGATTGAGAGAATATTGTGATTTAAATTACACACAGAAAATACAAATTGTTCAATCACGATCAAATTAATGAAACCTTAATTAACGTCAATTCATTGTGCACAAAGCAAATAGGAATTTTTGAACCTAAATTTCAAAGTAGTTAAAATATTTTGTCATTTAAATTTATTTTACAAAATGTTAATTACATTTTTGGTTAATTATTGAATACATATTGAAATGAACATTTTAATTAATTTTGTTTTCAACTTAAAATTTAGTAAATATATTTAAATCATTGTCGCACACATTTATAAGATAATATATTAATAATTGATGTGGAACGATAAAATTGAACTTTATCAATTATTTATGTATCGGAAGTTTGCATCGATTAATTCAACGAAAAATTTCAAAAGTGAAAAAAGTTAAGAGATATAAAGGAGAAATCATAAATCTGAATTAGAAATGACAAACTATAACCCTTAGAAAACATTTTAAGCTGAAATTCTTTCTTAAATCCTACTTCACATCTCTTAAATTTTTCATTTTTGAAAGTTTTCGATGAATTAAACGATGCAAACTTCAGACACATCATTATTTGAAAACACAATTGCACTCAAGAGTATAATGTTTCCTTCGACTTTGCAAGATGTCTTATGGCTGTAAACTTTCCTAACGACGAATATAAGAAATGTTCGTCAGAGCAATTATCTAAGTTATACAAGTGGATACACAAAGTTTCTATAATTATTATAATAATCAGCTATAAATATGTTCTCAGGAGCTAATTTATGAAATTAATTTATAATTGCAACAATGCACATTACATTAATCGCAGAAACTATTTTTACTTTTGCAAAATAACCATTTTCATTTACAGAAAATACAATTCGTAAATTTAACAATAAATTTTTTTTTTCACAAACTTTGTACATCTCGTCAAATTCTAAAAGTTCGAAAAAATGTTTGGAGCTAATGAAATTGTTAATATACGATTTAGCTTTCGAAAAACTTTGGCAATACTCAAACTTTTCGTTTGCAATATACGAGAGTACTTTGTTAAAAACGTGTTCAAGTTCAATAGACATTTGTAACATGAAATATATATATATATATATTTTTTCGTATTACATACCTTGATCATTTTCAATGTTTCAATACGTCTTGTAGATACGAGATGTAACGAAAGTTAGGAAAAGTCCTTAATTTAATCTGAATAGCAATGTTGTTGAAAGTCCTTTCTTTCTTTAATCGTGTCAATGTCAATTTCAGTTAAAGTAGCTCCTGCAGCTACGACATTTTATCTCTGAAACAAGAATAAGTCATGTTGTAATGAATGCATTAAGATCATGAGATAGTAAATGTATATTTGTTAGTGTAATATATCAAAGTAGCTACAAATGACATAATGTAATTAAAGTTGTGTTTAAATTGTATGACGTTACATGGCATAATAATTTACAGTTATGGAATTCGTGGATTAAATAAATTCTTCGCATTACTCATTGTTCTCTATTTCAAATTGCTATGTTTAAACGTATTACAATTACAATCTAATATAATTATAAAATATCTTCCTTTCAATACCAGCAAATTTATATAAAAATGTTTCAGTTTAAAACTTCATTTCTTTAAATCTTCCTTACATTCTTTTTTTTTATATATAAAACGCTGCTTACATTTTTTTCAACACATTTCAGGATCGAAAAAAGTGTAAAGTAAAATATCAAGTTTGATCTGGAAATACTGACATTAATCATTGAGTTATGTACTGTCAGACATATACAATCTTGAATTATATACTGCTCCAATAAAATTCCTCAGAATAATAATTTTCAATGCAAATTAAATTCTTTATACATTAGATTTTTAACGTTTTATTAACAAAGATCATTCTAAATAAAATTCATTGTATTGAATTTAGATAATTGCAACTTTGAGAAAAAACATAATAATGCAATAAGCAAAAAATGAACAAAAGTTTCGAGCCTTGGAATATGTAAAAAAAAAATAGGAACTAGAATGTAATTAAGAAAGGTATTAATTAGTTCTTTTGCAAACATCAATAAGTTTCGCTCGTTCGAAAAGGTCGAACATAACACGAAGCGGTAATTCTAATTGCTTTCTGCCATCAGAAAATAAATGTTGTGTTTCTAAATTATAATTAGTTAATGTTTCAATCGATGCCTGGCGAGCTTTCAATTCAACCCAATTAGATTCTGCTTTGTAAGCTCTTGTTTGGTACTTTTTTCTCTGTTTCCTATTGTTTTTAGATACCCGCGATATAATTCTATTAGTACTGTAAAAAACTTTCAACTTTAATAATAATAGCTCTTACATTAATGTTTATTGTCAATTTTCATTTCACGTACAGAGTAATTATTATAGTGATCAAATTTACGAACTACAATCTGGCGAAACGAATTTTATATAATCTTGTTTCAATGTTCAAACAACAACGACACAACGATATTATTCCTCTTCAAATTCAATCATATTAGACAACTGAGAAATTCAAAAACCTGTTAATCATCACTCATTCGTAATTAAGAATTGAACACGAGCCTCGTAAATTACGGACGAGCCTACTTTACCCCCAACCCAATTCTTCGTCCTAAAAATTTATCAAGACTTCCTTCACACAATTTCCAACTTTCCATTCCACGTTGTATCGATTACAAACAAATTTAGAATTAATCGATGACCAAACTTCCAGTGCCGAAATTTCATTAAACGAAACAACAATATCAACTTTATGCCAAAAGAATAGCAATAAACTGTCTTTGCAATCTTCTCTCAATCGATTAACCTTGTGTAAGCAATTAAAAAAAAAAAAAGAAAAAAAAAAGGAAGAGAGCAAGAAAAAAAAGAGTGTGAGTGCATATGCATCGGAATACATATACCGTTTAGCATTACATTCGGATGCTGAATGCGCTGTAACCGCAGATAGGCGTTCTTTCTCGAAGAGTCATTAAGGGTAGTAATAAACAGAGGAGGACAGAACAATACGATGAATCATTTATCACGAACGAGTGTCAAGGGGGTGGGGTAAAAATGGGAGGGGGAGGGAGGGGGGAGGGGGACGCACATTTTCAAAGGGGAGGGGGATCTTTTCAAACCCAGCAGTAGCTCTCTCTCCTCCCGTTTCTCGCTCTATCGATTTAGGAAGGCATAACATGACCGACCGTACGGATTTTCTGTATTACGATGCGATGAGCGTATCCCTGACACGTTGACGCAGTCGCAACAATCATTCGGAGTAAACGTAAGGGAGCCTACAGAGCGCCGGATTATCGGCCTCCAATTGAGTTACGTGTAAATGCGCTCCCGTGCACGTGTTTGCATCATTCTATCTTATCCGCCCTTACGCGCGGATCATCCCTCCTGCTGATGACGGCGGGGGTGGGAGGGGTCAGGGGGAAAGGTTTTCCCACACGAGTGACGTTACGTCCACTACTTATAGGAATGGCTTTATTAAATTGCGAATGTTTGCGGAAGAGGAAATGTTTATTTTCATTATTAATTAATTTCTATTTTCTTTTTTTTTTTTCATTTATTGATGTTTTCATTTTTTGGATTGGTGATTTCTCTACTGTGTAAAGTTAAAATAAGATTTGCAGATGATTTGCAAAACTCCCTCTATTTGAAATGAAATTGTTTAGGGTAGTTTCATATTAAAATTCCTAGAACTTCTCTGTAACTACATTTTCAACCTGAAATTATCTTTTGGACACGCAATGGGATTTCGCACTTAAAACCTTATCCATAATAGTTGAGCCATGGTAACCACTGTTACGTGCATTAGAGTATTAATAATGGAAAAGGAGTTCATGTAAATGCCAGAAAATGAAGACGCCATAATCGTCATGCTAAACTACTTATTCTTTTAAATAAATAATTCAGTAAATTAATATAGTAGATGATTTTTTGAAATACATTTTTAATGTCTCAGTAATAAAATGTCTAAAAAATTTGTTCTACGTATATTGTAAAAAGCGAAACTTTTCTGGTTCATGACTGTATTTTGTAAAAAAAAAAAAAAATTGTTGTGCAAATACTCTATTTTGCAGAAGTTATAAAAGATATGTGATATCACATTTCGACATTTATTGATGAATTGTAAATCGATACTGCGCTTTAGGCATTACTTCATATCAGCCTATATGTTTATCGATAATAATATTTACGAGATCGAGCTCACAAAAGACGTAATACAAGTTCATTTGCGTAGAGAATTGTCTCGAACTTTTAGAATGCAAAATTAAATAACTTTGTTGACAGATTAAGCAAATTAATCTATTGCTCTTCGGTTAATTATTTTTAAATTTCACACTTTTAAATATTAAGCGTGTCTTTGAAAACAATGATTTTGAAACAAGAATGATCTTTAAGTCTGTAATTCTGTGATATTAAATTTTCAGGATTTAAACAAATTAATACTAGGATTACTAAATGGCATGGAAAAGGGGCAAATTGTTTCAGTACATTTAAAATCACTTTCCAGACGTATTACTTGGAATAATTTTTCAATAATATGCGACGAGAGATTTGACACATTTACGGGTGAAATATGAGGGCGATTGCTTTGTGCATTGATCACAGAGAAAATTTCAACCCAAATTCATTAGGAAGGAAAATTCGTTCTAATACAGTAATTCAATTAACAAAAATATAGGATGAATTATAAATAATCCCTGTTATAATATACATTCCTTTGTAATATCTTATAACATTTTTTATCTTAACATAACATTTATTAATAATCAATAAAAATAACATGAAAATTATTCAAAATAAATACAATTTATAAATTACATTCCATGTAATTGACGCGATTTGCAATGCTGATTGTTGTTCCAACAATTCATTTTAACTCAATATAATCACAATCACAAAATCTATAATTATACTCTTGATCAATTTCCATTCGGATCAGTGAGCTTCATCTCAATTATACTTCTCGATTGTAACTTCATCAAAACGTTTGATTCGGCGAAACCACTTTTGTGAAATCTAAGAGATACTAGAAACATTGAATTGCATACGAAGTAATGGTTCTGATGAACAAATGAAATTTTGTTTGAATAATAATAGATTTCGTAACGACGTCGATAATAATGGCACTCGAAAAAAAAAGGTTACCCCGTTCGTCGTTTAATTTTTAAACCCTATCGATCGATATAAAACATTTTTAATCTTTCGGTTGTGACAAATTAACTTTTTATACGTCGAAGTAAAACTTTCATTTTGAATGAAATATTTTATCACTTTAATGCAGGCAGTAAAGATATATTACGGCGATTAAAATATCTTTGAAATTAACTGATCGTAATTTTTGTAGCTCTGGAGCTTTATTAAGCAGATTTCATAAACTAAGAATTTCCGGTATTTAGCATTTTATATACAAGTATATGTACGCAGTTAACCCCAAGAAGATTCATTAGGGCATAAAATTAACCCATCACAAAGATATTACTGTCCCATTTATATGCAAACGTTCACTTTCTAAAAGTTATGGTCTTGTTGTCAAATTGCTTTTGCTTCTGCTAAGCGGAATCAGTTTGTTCCAATAGGACTTTTCCATTGAACAGAGAATATAATAGAATTTTATATAATAGAATTTTATTAAAAGTTTATTAAATTTTATAAAATAATTTTGTGTACAGTTCTATTAACACATACGATTTCTTTCAATGTTGAAAGATATTCATTCTTCCATTCAAAAAAACGTATCTATTGACATAATTGAAATATTTTTACTGAAACTTTGCCGTACTTTTATCCGATAAAAAAGCATTCAAGACATCTTCGACATTCAGAATTATGTGCGCGAAAGGAAAAAGAGTCAGAATAGAATTCCATCGACAAAAGCAACAAGAAAACATTTCGTTTATCTCTAATAAGAGAACTTGTACAATTGTATATCATTCATTATACGCGTATATTATGTTTTCTTTTCGCAACGTTTACTAGACGAAAGCACGTTCCTTTTTTATTCTCTTCTCATACTGAAATTATCAAAATAACTTTGTTCTTGTTGCTTCGTGATATTTGCAGTTACTTAAATTAAATCTAAAATTTGCAAAAATATCAAAATTTAATTTTCACAGATTTTCAGAATGTAATTAAAATAATTTAGGGGAAATTTTGCATGTTTAGCAAAACCAAAGTTTGGCTTTTACGTGTTTGCAGATTATTGTGCAAATTTCCGTAGATTCGCAGAAAATGAATGTTTACGAATAAACATTTTAATGAAACCATAAATGAATTTGCTTTTAATCCCAATAGAAATAGAGATATTTGGCTTGATAAGTCATTTTAAATGTAATGTAATTGTTTTGGTTTTGATAACAGAAATTGGATTGTTATATGACAATGCACGATTGTTTCCGGTTCGTATACAATGTCATGACCAGCATTTCCTGATTCCAGATGGCGAAATGAGCACACCAAGGAAAGGCTGTTGAACTAGGTCAAGTCGAAAGGGAGAATAAAGGCTGCAGAAGACGCAGGATAAAAATCGAATTCCAATTCCAGTACGTGGAATGTGGCTAATGCACAATCCGAGGGATGAAATATTCAAATCACATAATGGAAATTTTGCGACCCAATAAATATCGTGTACAAAAATCTTTCCTCTTCAACGAGTCTATTGATTCGATGACATATCATTTTGGGACCATCTGGAGCTAGAACACTACTTCAATGATTTGGCCAAATTGATTCATTTCTTTGCTAAAACATTTGGTTTTTCGCACTTCTTTTGAAAGTGAAATAAACTATACTGAATCTTCGAAGGTATAGAAGAAGAGAAACTTAAGCCACTCATTTTAAATTGATCCAAATTTTACGATGTCCAGGAGTTATTTACAGAATTGCTCAAGACTAAGAATGTTTGGATTTTGACATTTAATGTGCCACAAATATGCAGTAGCTGGAACTGGCAATACAGCAAGAATTGAAGTCGAATGTGTCGAAACATTGTGCAACGAAGCTGAGACATTCAGGGACATGAAGCTGGGAGATAAAATGGCACCAGTAGAAGGTCAGACTTTTTTTCAAAAAAGCTTTTGCTTTTAATAGCAAAAATTGATGTCAAATTTGAAAGTTTTTTTTTTGATCACAAAGAAATACCTCAGAACAAAAAATAAAATACAAATCGAAGGAAAAGTATAATTTTTAGCATCAAAGAAATGGAATTTAAACTCAACTGAAATACAGCCATTTTTCTATTTTATCACGAAATTATTTTGATTATAAAACAACGCGTAATTAAATTCACGGGCAATTTGTTTTCATTAAACGAAAGTACCAATATAATTAGACGTACTGCAAAGATACGCTTTGCAAATTTGCATTCGACATATTTGCTCAAATTACACATGTACATCGTTCAATTCAACAATGAATAATTTCCATTTATAATATTTATATCAATCCCTTCAAATTTCAAAATACGTTTGTCTAAAGAAAATTTTCACGTAGAAATAATTCAATGAAAAAATCAGAAATTCAAATTTCCGTTAACTACATTTTTTTTAATTTCTCCGTAATATTATGTGTGGTTGACCCAATTGAAAAAAAAAAAAATACTAAATCAATCAAATCATCTGTTTGATTGGTTCGAATGAAAAAAATAGAAATTGAGAAAGAAAAATCTAACGAATATAATCTTTTTTTCCCTAGAAAAATTCCGATAGAGAATAAGAACGAGAGTTATCAATTTTTTATTTGTTTTGAATCCCCATAAGTTGCAGAATGGAACTTTTTCTCCAATAAATCGTATTACTTCGTTTTCACCAGTTATGTGTTTTTAGTCCAATTTAATTCCGTCTATATTCGACCTCCTTCATTGTTGACTTTTATTATACTCTAATGAATGTGTATGGACTATATGGCGTGCAAGTTGTCAGGCCATTGAATAAAATGACAAATGCATTAATAAAACCTTATTCAATTCTTCGTAAACAAATTTAGTTCAATACTCTTCTGTTATTTTCTTTTCGAATTTCGAGGACTTCTCGAATTGCAGAAAAAAAACAAAAAAATATGATTGACAGTCAAACGTTTAATTAGAATTCTCACAGTTATTTCGAAACTTAAATTGAACTTGCCGAAAGCAAACAATGTTTGAAACCAGTTTTTATAAACCAGATTCACACAGTAATTAATCCTTCGTTAAAACAATTGCATACATTATTAAAATTTTTTTTTAAAGAGCAAAAAAGGACAATTTTTTTTATTGTCAAATTAATAAATATTGTAGTAAAATATTTTAAAAAATAACAATACTTATAGAGCAAACATAATTAATACCTTAAAGATTTTAATCGCTCAAAAATTATTATATTCCTATAGAGCTGAAATACAATATAAAACATTGTACCTTTTTCAATGTTTAAATATACAGTACAATAATAATTTAAGACAACCATTCATTTTGATGCATTTTAACAATGATATTACAAAAGTTTTATTGTGAGATTTCAAGACAAATCGCGACATGTATTTTGGACTATGGCCGCGAATGGCCTGCTCGACGTGACGGTTGTGTTGAGTGTGCGTGCATAAGTATGCGTGCTTCCCTTACTTTTTAGTCTCCCAGGTCTGGAGACAGTTGGTGAATCGGTGACAGAGGCAACCTTCAGTTCAGAAGGAGTGAGTTACACAAAAATATTTTTATCTTGTGAATAAGCATAAACATAGATTTTGATAAACGAGTTTCATTCTCAAGATAAATGAGTAAAAATTAAATATATATATATATACACATATGAATATATTTGACAATGCTTTGCGACACTTGAAACTGCAATAACTAAACAATTGGTGTTACGATAATGAATAATGATGAGATTTTTGTGTTTTCTTGTTAATTAGATAGGGCAATTGAACAAAGTATTTATGTGTAACTAGTAATTATATTTGAAAAAGATTACTATACTTTTTTCTTCTGAGATAGGTAGATTTTCAATTACAGCGCCTTCCGAAGAGCCGACTGTGTTTTTGATTAATACGTTTTTTACAAAATTGGGCGAAAAAAAGTAACTGATTTTTCCAAGTCGTCGTTGTAAGTCACTGCCATTTTTGCGTGTATAAGGTTTGTGGAAAAGTGATGGAATTGAAGCCTGTAAATCTAGAGTGAAGAAATTTTCTATGAAATCGATATATGGTATAACTGTGTGCAATTTCGGCGCGGACGATATAATTTTTGTATCGAATTTCCTTGCGCGTTTTATATCTTTTTATTCCATCGCGTTTTCATTAAATACCTTGTACATATCGTCGTAAATATATATGTATCTCTCGAAGGCAATTCATCGTATCTTGTTCAGAGGCAAATGTATATTCTAACAGTTTTCACGAAACAAATGCGGGAAAGGCAAGTTGTCGGTGTTTTGATGCAGATATATATTTTTGCTATTTATTTTTTAATCTAATTAGAGAATCGTTGTCGGTGATCATCGTCTTTTATATATGTATATATGTTACATGTACGTCGATGTTTTCACAGTAAATTAGAAATAGACATTTGCGGGGAAGATTTATCAAGCGACGTATGAAGATTTCCTACAAATTGCGCGATCGTGCTCCAATTTATTATAATTCTTTATGTTCCAATCGTTCTTGTTTTTAAGCATAGCCAATTGTGTATAAAATACTCCTGAAAATAAGTATACCTTATTTCTTACTCATTTCATTTTTTTTTTTTTTTTTAATTTCTATTTGAATTTAATTTACATACACATTGCAATCATGAGTATAGTCAATGTTAGGTTTAATATACAAATTAGTTACTTCGATTTTGGACAACGTTTATTGTACGACTTGTAAACTATCATAATTTTGATATTGTATTATTTGCATTATGTTTAGTTTGTGTTAAATATGTATATAGTATACGTTTAGCATATCGTATTATAAGTAATTAAATTTCATTTGTATAATAAATCAAAGTCGATGTTTGACAAGTCGTGTAAAAATATTGTATTATTTTGTAACTAATCTTTCACTCGTTATACATCGACGGTTCAATGCAGATGAAACATGTAAAACGAACGATGAACAAATAACATCACTTTTAAACAATATATATCATTTTCTTTTATTTTTCACCTGCTTCTGTTATTTTTTATCGATTATGTTTTACTCAAAACTCCCTTCCTTAAATTATATCCTTACATTATATTTTACATTCGCACAATTCGATTTTGAAATCATCATACTTGCGCGATGAAACTTCTATTTTCGTGTAAAAAAGATGAAATGAACACGATAAATATTTGGGGGGAGAAGGGGGGAGAGGGGATAATATAGCCAAGCGAGAATTAACAAATTACTTCGTGAAAAGCGTTCGAACCATACATATGACTCTCATCACCTGTACGTAAATATCATGTAAAATTTTTTCCTTCTGAATTCACTTCGAACCGAGATCGAAAAAGGGGACGAGAAGAATAAAAGAAACGTACCGCCTTGCGACAATTTCTCTTTAAATATGCTTCAACGCCTCCGTCGTCATGTTGTTGTCACTCTTAACTATTAATTGTAATATATAATGAATAATGATCACTGTTGAGTATTGTCTGATTGTAATACATTGATATTGAATCGATATGAATTGATAATCATTAATTAACGTGACATTATTCCGTGATTGTAATCGTATTCGTGTGATGCGTCTGTGAAAGGGTTGTGAACGAATAAGGCAAAAATGTTCAGAAAAGAATACGCTTTTGATCTGACAATTATTTCAAAAACTTCTTTCGCTTCAAAATTAATTATAATCATAACATCGTTATTCTAAACGATATATAATTCTACAAATTCACTCTCTAAATCTTGCATATCATAATTCTATTAGATATTGTTATTTTAATTATAATTAAATTTCCTGACGGTTTATTTATTGAAAGTTGATACTTCGAAAGAAGTTCCTGAGATGTGGCTTACGGTCAAAAGGGATTTTTTTTTTTTTGTTCTTTTCTGTCGAAAATACGGTGTGGATGATGCGTGTGTGCGCATAAGCGAGTCCTGTGCGTCAATTCAATGTGAAGTGGTAAGTGGAGAAAGTATTTATTGCTCAAAAAGTATCGGGAACGTGAGGTCAACGACGATTTACGAAATACGAAATTAGGGAGGTTTGCGAGAAAACGATAAGGCAGAGAACAAATTAAGGAGCGGACTTGCAAGTTTTTTTGAAAATTAATCCGTCAATGAATCCTGCAATGAACGCTGAGCTCACATTCGACGCTGTCTCACTGATAACGTTAAGCGATTATCCTTTGACTTTGAACATTCCTCTTTATACTTTTATCGTGTGACTTCGATCGTCACCCCGAAGCGCAAGAATCATTCGAAAAAGAATGTTATCAATTTTTTCAATACTTCTTTGCTCGGTAAAATAATGGTATTTTCTTCTACGACTGAAAATGTTCTTAAAAATTACGATTTTCATATATCTCATCAATATAATTTTTAATTCATAAGTGTCTTTTATTTTTTTTTTTCGTTTTCTTTTTCATATATAAATAAAATATTGATAACGTTCAGTTTACAGAAAAGTTCTCACGGTCTTCAGAATGTAAAAATATTGTTTCGCATAAATTCCAACGGTTCTGAATAAACCGCGATTTTCCATAGAAGACTCGGCTGAAAGAATATATAGGGGAGGACTTGCGGCGGCGTTATTTAAGGCAATTTGTTTTCACTCAAGACTACTTTCGTACGAATAAAAGTTTTTATCAACGCTACTTCAGCTTTTTTGTTGGTTCATTTCGCATGCTGCATGATGCTTATGAGCACACAAACTTCTTTTCAAGGGGGGACATTGACAAATTGAAACAGTGATAATACGCACTGCCGTTTTTATACCAATTCGAGTCGTTTGTATATTAGAGTGTAATCCGTGTCTTCCTCTTCTTTCCCCTGGTTTATATGAAACATTCAAACGTGTGATGAAACGCTGGGCAAAAATTATTAAACCCCGGATTTTTCTCTTGTAAATCTCGTAATGTCCTCGAACAATTTATTCCATTGCCTTTTGCTTTCCTTGTTATTATGCAGTTAAGAAAATAGCGTCTCGGACAAAGAAATCTTTATAATTGCACTCGTAGGAACTGAAATAAAACGGAACACGAAAAGGACATTTTTCCCTTCTCTGATTTTCAGATTATTATGATATTATAAAAATTGAAAGAATTGCCGTGTATAAATAAGAAATTTTTTGCATTTCAAAACTGCGGAAAACTGACTTTTTCATTTTCTCTTCATAAAGGAAAACGAATTATTTTCCTCTGGTTCATTTCCTTCGAGTGCAATTTTTTGTGATATTGTTTGGATAATAAAAACGGTGTTATTCGGCATAAAAGATGTTTCCCCGCGGTCGAGATTCGGGACGGTGGATGAAAGTATATCAAACGAAGCGAAGGAGGATTATTGAAGGGCAAACGACGTCGGCGTCTACCGCTTTTATGTACGGTAATAGTGGAACGAAAAAAAAAAAAAGAAAAAGAAAAAAATTAAATGCAAGCGTGATCATGCCCTCCCCGCGTCTGCCGACTTTTAATATGGTACTAATAAACCCAAAGTGCCTCTGGTAGATTTTTGGGCATAAGCTTGATTAATAAAAGCTATATTAAACGAAAAAAAAAAAAAAAAAAAAAAA
>JABFQA010001643.1:0-13124 GCA_022817065.1 Probaryconus sp. ZL-2020 | reverse complement strand
CAACTCCGCAATTCTCTAAAATATGTTATCTTTTTTCCTTTTTTTTTTTCTTTTTGTCTTTACGTATCCCTTTAGTTTCTGACTTAAACTCTTCATGGAAGAAATTGTTCATATTTCATACGCTGTTATGTAAAACGATGTTTCCTGTTGAGATATTGCAAATTTATATTTACAACATTTGTACAACTAAAATGTTGCTATTAAATTAATAATATGAAATTGCAATTAATATACAAAAACATCGAATTACATTGAAGCGTACTGTTTCTTTTTAAATATTAATGCGCTAAATAATAATCTACTGGTTCGAACGAATTTATGACGAATTTGGGTAATAAAATATGATATACATTTGGCATTAAAAATAAATATATTACAAACAGACGCTTAGAGAACGATTTTAAAGCGACATGACTTTTCATGTCTCTAGAACGTTGTAGAAATTGTATACTTATAATATATCTATTTGTATCACTATGTTTATCATAATTTATTTGTGTTTTACATTTTGGTTCGTTAATTTTGTTGGTATGATGAGTCATCTTTGATTGAATTTCGCACTTGTAAACTGTAAAACATTATTCTAAGAATAATTTGAATTTAGCAAGACGAGAAGAGCGGTCTCAGGTCATACGGAAATATCTCGTAAATTATGTATTAGTTTATTCGAGAAATCGTTAGAAAGTAAAGCGAAAATAAACTTCTACTCGTGTTTGTACTGTTACGAAATTAAAAACTTTTTTTCGTACGGACGACCGGAGATATAAGCATTAGTTTGCATATTGATTTCTTCGAAATTATTTTATTTTTAAATTAACGAGTCATTCAAGAATAATGAAATCAATAATAATTTTTCAATTCCAATCAAAGATCTCATCGCCCAACAGAATCATTGTATTTATCATATTTACCATCATAATCATCCTCTTGAAAGTTAACTATCATTCAGTACCAATCACCACCAAACATCATTCAACACTCACTTCTTATTCTATCCTTTCGTCATAATCGTCTGTCACATCTTGCCTAATGTCATCATCTTTGCTCTCGAGTGTATCTTCGTTCAACTCTTCCGGCACCTCGTTTACTTCCTCCCCAGCAATATCCTGGCCATAAGCAGAGACATCCTCTTCAGGATCTTCGACAATACAATCAGCATCGTCCGGAGAATCCGTTGGATCTCGAATGGTAGGATCCTCGCCTTCGTTATCCATGCATTCAACCGTCAGGGTGGTGTCATCGTCTGCTTGAAATGCGTGGATCACGCGGTGCTGGATGTTCATCTGTCTGACCGAATTCTCCAGATTGTCTCTCAGTATTGACCTCTCCTCGTCAAGTTCCTCCGGATTCTCCCAGGAATATGGCACGAAGGTCATTCGAATCATCTGATACAGTCTTTTGAAGTTCAATTTCGTGTACAAACTTTGACTGGCATCGTTTTCAGGACGTATCACCACGAAAGGGTTGTAACCCCTTTCCAAAACTTTTTTTGTCAGATACCTGAAATCGCAATTTTAGCTTTACTGCTTTATTACGAAATGGAGAATTTTTTATAATCGCGTTGAATTCATTTAAAATTATACTCAATATTGGAATTGAAATATTACGTACAAAAGTTGTAAATAATTTAGTTTTTTGTTGTGATACATAAAATTTGATGTGTCCATAATTCCTATATTTTTTGTCAATGAAATTTGGTAAATGTGTGAAATGACATTTAGTGAAGTGACCTTGATTTAAAAGTGTATTAAAAGTTTTATTTGGCTTTCACACATCATATATGTTAGTGGGAATTAATCTCTTCTTGTACACTAGAACAAAACTTGGCGGAACGAATTGGTTTTTGCTCTGGAATTAATTTTAATTAATGTCAGAAAGTTTCAAACATTCATGAGATTTATAAATGTTAATGCACTATATTATAAATGCATTGATTTCTTTAAAGAATTAACAAATTTTTAAAAGAATTAAAAAAAAAAGGACGATTAACACATAAATTCGAAGAAAAAATTAACGTAATCGATAAAAAAAGAATTTAATTCCATAAAAGCAATTTTCTTCACCACCGAGAACTTTCAATTGAAATGCACCGGCTCTTTTACTAATGAAATAATTTGTCCTAATGACTTTACCTTGCTAATTTTGTGCCATATCCTTTCCGCCGATGTTCCGGCTTTGTTTGCATGGAGAACATCGCGCCGTAGTAAGATTGCACCATCCACGCGGCCAATGCGCCATCGACAAACACACCGGCCGCCTCCAAAGAATCTATGAGACGAAGAAAAAGTTCGTGGCATTCCATCGTATTTGCCGGATATAAGTCGTGAATGCCTCCGGCATGTTCCGCTTTCAACGGCAACACCTTAAAAGAACGTTTCAATTTTTCAAATCGGTCTATGTTTATTCCTGTTTTCATGTACAGGATAAACACATTTTCTTTATGCACAACGTTATTTTTATCTGAACGATTCAACTTTTTTTTTTTTTTTTTTTTCTCTTTTCTTTCGTAAAGTTTTATCCCGAAGAACGTAGTACTTAATAATACTTGCAGAATTTATGCGGTCTAATCTTTAGCCACGCGAATCTTCTTACAATTCTGTTTAACGCGTTGCCTATATCAAAGGAGCTTACCGCGTCTCAGCTTCATGGCCAATCTTATGAGCTTATCGTGAAAGTTGAAACGAATCAGAATGATTAATTTCATTTTGGAAAAAAAAATATAAATCATTAAACAAAATTCTTTCGACGTTGGTTTTTTTTCGTTTTGTTAAATTTACATTCATTTTTTGAAAACATTCTAAAAGTTAATGTTATAAGAAATTATGTGGAACCTGTACATCGGAATTCCCATCCTCATCGACGTCCACATTCAACGCAGCCTCAGGATCCTCGCAGGCCCAGACATCGCCGAGAACCTGCTCGACTGTTCCAGTGCCCTCATAGAGGTGGACTAACGTGTCTGCTATATCACAGTGCACAAAATTGATGTACAACGGTTTTGTCCAATCGATCAGAATATCTTCCTCCCTTAAAAAACGAAGGAACTGTAACTGATCACCCGGACAAAACACTCCGACACTTTCGTACAGCAGTCCATGTTTCTGAAAATTTGTTATTCAAACAATTAACTGCACTCCTTAAATTAGGAATAGGAAAAGGTGTCAGTTGAAAAAAAAAAGGATCGTTCTAAAGCTGATAAAAATCTGGGAAAAATGTTTATTCAAAAAAAAAATGAACTACTTCGATATCTTTCAGAAACTAAAAATTATTGTGTAAATTGTTCGAAGCAATGTCATGACTTTTTGCAGCCTCTCGTACACAACGAAGATAAAATGGCTCAAGTGTCACTTGAGGACGGTTACAAAAGCTGTTGCGAAAGATCCATCGGGGCTATGGAACAAGACATACGACATTTGTCCTCTTTTCCGATCATTAAACGTGTTCTATATATATTATTTAAAGAAAATAAGTAGAAAAAGTTTAGAGAAATTTGGAACGAAAAATTGAAAATTAGAAGAATAGAAAAGAATTTGTTCGAGATAAAAGTTTCTTTAACTGTAGATTTTTGGAAAAGCAGGTCAAATGCGTTTGGAAAAAATATATCTCCATTAATTGGAAGTCAAGATATTTTCAATCATTTGCTCGAGCTTCCGAAAAACGATTCGAAATTTCAGATAGGTTTTTTTTTTTACATCGAAAGAATGCTCTGTGTTGCTTGATTGATATTGGCGGAAGAATTCGCTTATAATGCATGGCAGTTATGATTTTAATGACACAATCAACTTTAATTAAAGAATGGTTTACTTACGGACAGTGTCATGCCGGGAAAATGCAAGCAGACTGGAATACTTGGCCAGTCATTCGCTATGTAAAAGTAAAACTCCCACACCGGGTCCTTAATGTAGGTCAGAAGAGTTTGCTGAAACTGTAAATGTTAAATATTAATCAATGTTTCGTGACATTCGACTGATAGTTACATATGTGTAAGCACATAAATTAATTGCCATAAAACATTATTCATACATTACTCGAATACACAAAAATGTATCTTTACCTTTGCCTAATTGCAACAATAACATTTATGTAACACTTGCAAATTCAAACATTACACAAATTTTGTTACAATTATATTAAACGTCGCAGTTAAAATTGCGATGAAAAATTGTTAATGTAAAATTCACGGAACATTGCATAAAGAATTTTTTCTCTGAAAGCAGCTATTCTTTGATCAAGAAAGTTTTCGATTTTTTCAGGGTG
Source organism: Probaryconus sp. ZL-2020 (assembly GCA_022817065.1). NCBI lineage: Eukaryota > Metazoa > Arthropoda > Insecta > Hymenoptera > Scelionidae > Probaryconus > Probaryconus sp. ZL-2020. The sequence goes on along the minus strand of JABFQA010001643.1, from coordinate 8,867 downwards.
ATAATTGAGCAACACTTGTTTTGCAAGAAAAAAAGCTGCGTATGTACGAACGACATTGAAGGTCAAGGTAAGCGCGTGATTCTAGCAAAAGGCAAAGGATTTTCAGTTCCTGAGGACAAAATCGATGAACTTTGCATGTTCTCCTTATCGTCCAAAGCACCGACTGCAATGCGCGACAATTATATCGATGATTTCAATTGCTCTGCCATTTAATACCATTTAACGTTTGTTCGAACCTGGTTATTAATTAATGGAATTATGGACAATTGCTTGTGACTTAAAATTCAATTACCATCGAGAAATGAATATCTTGAAAAATTTTTATTTATTTTCAGAAATGACTTCATATCGTATTTGTAATGATTCTCTTGAAATATGTTAATGACAAGCCTTTAAAATATCATGCTCATTTTGAAATTTACTGCGGCAGTGAATTGTGAGATAAACCGCAACTTGTTAGACAAATTGAATTTAATAGTTTTTTGTTTACTGGGAAGGAAAGAATCAAGTTTTGAGCACGCCTGTTTGCTGTTTAATGGAAATCCATGTTGATAGGTTTAAGTCAACTCTGTTTCACTGAAATGATATTTTCCGCCACATATTTTTGTTTGAAATGAAAATAAAATTAATCAGAGAACTATGATTCTTCGATTAGTTTTGAGATTGTTTCAAATTAAAAATAATCCTTTAAAAATCATTGTTTACATATTTCATCGTATATAATATGAAATGATTGTTTACGAGTGAAATGTGTTTCATCGCGTTCCAATATGATCATTGATTTTGTCTCGCGATTAATCCGTTAGCGTGATGAAATATCGCCGATAAATATAGAACGCAACGTGTTTTATCTTGTTAAACGAAGTGTTAAGTCGTTGAATTTAAAGTCAATATAGACAAACGTGCATGTCTGCTTCGTGAAACGTACTAAGTATTAATGAATGAAAACTTTTATGAACACAGCCAAGCTTTTTTTAATAAACGGTATTACATTAAGTAGACGGAAAGTTTGACGGCTCGCTATTTTTTGCTATAGTGGATTATAAATTTTAATTTGAAATGTTTGTCACGGGATTTCACGTGTAATGGAATTATGCGCCTAAGACTGCTCTAATTTTAAAAATGTTACATTCGTAATTCCGATTTCATAAAAGTTATCTGTCGCATTTTATCCTCAATTTAATTATCTTAAAATATCCGTTCAATTGCAAAATTTCCATCTAGCAATATTGGGAATTAATTCTCGAATAATTTATCACGACAAATGCAAAGTATTACACTGCAGTTGAACAAATAAAGTGATTGACAACAATGCGTAAAAATATATTATGAAAGGAGAAGTGTTTATTGCAAAATTTTTATTTGCAATCTAAAAACATGAAATAAACAGTCTATTTCAAATATTTATAATGTCTTTGTAATAACATGAAAAATGCAAGTGTTTAAATTTTAAATTCTCATGGAAAAGTGATTCGTGCGAAGTTGCATGTGCGAAATATTTATTTGAGCTGCAATTACTATTGCAGAAAAAACATTGGCTTTTAAGAATGTCGATGTTTAACTCCTTTCGGAAACGTGCCCATTTCCGAAAGTTCAATTAAAATTGCAGCTTTTAACGAAAAACACAAATTTAATTACAAACATTAAATTTGCTGACGATTTTGCAATTTTTGCTTTGATATTGAATTTTATGGTTGTTTTAGTTAGCAAATATTCGGAACGCGTATGACTGTAACTATGATTGACCTTGACCGCGACCTACCCCAAGAGATAAGTTCATGGTCATTACAACCAACTGTTAAACCTCTGCAGAATAACGTAATTCTGTTTCACATATATTTTTTGTGAAACAAAAATTAACATTAAATAAAGGTATATATTAATATGCGGCCATTTCTATTCCTGACATTTAATTGTGAATATCATTTTACAGGAACGGAATACGTAAGAATTTTTAATTGAATAAAAATGCAGTTATATTTTCGTCCTCTGTGATAAGATTATTAAGTACGTGGAAAATATAAAATAAATACAGATCTCAAGAAATTAGATATTGAACATTCATTGAACATACAGAATTTTAAATGTTTCAAGTTTCAAGCTTAAAAAATGAAAACAAAAATATTAAAACTTTTCAGTTATTTAATAAACGATTTGTTCGAAAATGTAAACGAAAAGATACTTACTTTAAGCGATTCAGGCAGATATCCACTTACAAAATCGAGGAGTTTAGGCAACTCGTGGGCCTCGAGCAGACGAAAATTTCGTCCCCGTTTCACCAACAACGTATCCATGCTAAAACAAAAAATTATTCATTGAATGCACAGTTGTTTTAAACTTTCTAACATATTTAAACTCTAATAATTTAAGTATAATGAAAGTTTGTAAAAATTGAATGGAAAAAGAATTTCGAAATACTAGTCAGATGTGAATTTCTTTCAAAACATATTTAATAGTGAATATTATTTTTTATCTTTTTTTAGCTCCTGATGAATAAGTACAGAAGTTGATATTCACATTTAGTGTGTATTCATTGAATTGAATTGTATATTCTAACTGTACGTGATATAACGTAGACGCTTTTTTATACATCAAAGAAATCTAATGAACGTATGAATTTCCAAGAAATTCTACCAATCATTACCACCTTTGATCTTATATCAAAAACCTTGTTTTTAATTTAATTAACACGAGAAAAAGGCAATAAAATCTGGATGATGTTTGAGTAACGTTCGTTTATATTATTATAACAAGTTTTTGAAGATATTATTATATTAATTTATTATACAAAAATTTTATGTATTTCCATTAATGGCAAATGTAATTTGCATTTAATGACAACGAGAACAATAGTATGACATTTTCATTAACGAAACAGAGACACTAAAAATAATCGCGTCGCATTAGGACGAAAGGTCATTTTAAAATTGTAAGAAATAAAATTTGGCGAAACAGAGTGAAATCACGAACAGTTTCTTAAGTTACTAGTTATTTGAAGGCTATTGATTTCATCGAAAGTTAATGAATCTTGTTTTTTTTTTTTTACTTGTAATGTAATATGCAGTAAATAATTACATCACGAAAAGAAAATCAATGACAGCAAGAAAGATCACCAAAAAAATAATGATGGACAGTAATATTAATAATTGTATTCTGTATTGATAATTGTTGCAATTTTGATAGACCCCATAAAAATTGTACATGCATTTCATAAAATTGTAACGTATAAAGAAAAGTTCAATTCATTCATGAATTTCAAATAAAAAAGAGCTTTGCAAAAGGATTATATACATTTCAATGTATTATTCATAAGTTTTAAAGAATGTTATTCTATTTCAAAAGTTTATAGCGATTACAATTAATCTATCTGAAGTACAAGTTTATTATTTATACCTTTAATTGATATTACTAATGATAAATAACAAAAATTAGGAGTTAAATTAAAATAAAAACGACGGTATTGTTTGGAAAGGAACAATTTCAAAATTGAAGGATTTATACTTGGATAGATTTATTCCTGATAGAAACATACGATTTCTGGAAAATATTACATTAGAAACCCCTGACCTGTTACTCATACAATCTTTACTGTTATTGCAACGGTGTATTTCTCTCACTGATGATAGAGGAAACATTATATAATATTATCTCAAAACCAGTATTATAATAAACAAGTAGGTCAAAAGAAATATTAACCTACATTCGTCAATCACGTTTCAGTATATTGACATTGTAATTCCTAATCGTGACTTCCCAATCATTTTCTTATATATATATTTTTTCTTGATTTTGTAAAGCACGAAATAATTTGAAAAACGTACGAATAGTTTATCTACATTGGGTTATCGATCGAATGCACGTGCCCAGCAGCCATGAAAAATGTTCCTCTGATTCGAAGGGATGAAATAGGAGGAATTTGAAGGGTGAATTTTTTCACCCCTGTACATCCCGCACATGTAGATTTTCCAATACAAAGCGCCAATAGTAGCTGACCTTATTTACTGCTTTATTTGATAGAAAAAAATTTTCATCCTGTAATATTCGAATCAATTTGACGCGCGAAACATATGCCTATCTTTAAATACAAATATTTTTCTTTTAAACTTTGATATTTAAAAGTTGCGCATCTCATTCGTTAGGCAGACAAAAGAACATACGTATCTGACTGTGAATAAATATTTCGTAACGACAATTATCTACCATGTGAATAAACTAACGTTTCGGTAAATGATGTTATGTACGTAAGTCTTCATTTCTCCAGTGCATAAACATTACGTACACATTTTACGTACCTGTTATTGTTTCAATTTAGAATTAACCGGCTATTAATTAATTTTTATGATGATGTATCGTATAAAGTTTTTAAGTACGCTTATAAAACTTTTACAAAGGTTTTTTTAATTGTTTCCATTTTATAGGAACGTTTTCGAAACGTTCGTAATCAACATTCGGAATATTTGTCCGGCTTTTGAATGATTGACAAATTTGGGGTGTAAAATCGTTTATAATCAAATTGGTATTAAACTTTCCTTCATGAAATAAAATATGTAATACCTTTTATATCTAATATATAAAAGGGTAGGATGATAAATGACGATACTCAAAATTCAGTTTCAGAAATCTACATCATTTCGAATTAAAAGTACATTTTTTTTCACTACTGAACACGTGGCTTGGATCAATAGTCGCAATATAGACGCAGACGAATGTTTCCTGTCGTTACAAAATTATGTTTTATGATACAGGATTTAAAAAGATTTATTATCATATTTTCAAGTTAATTTAGTTAAAACAATATTAATTACATTATCATTAAACAAAATTATTAATATATTAATATATCAAATAAATTTTATTAAACCGTTTATTTGTCCTGCAATTATGAAAAAATTGCTGTTCGAGTTTATCATGTCATTAACACTAAGCATAAGATGCCTGGCACACCTTCCATAGAAAATTGCATATCGATTGCGTCGACAAAAAGGAAAATAAAAAATTAAGTAGAAAAACAAAAAGTAAAGAAAAATTCAACTTATGCATATTCAGGTGCCAGTGAAAAGTGTTTGATCAACGTTAGTCACAACTTCAGGGTAAATTGTTTACCGCATTATATTCCAAGTTATAATCATATTATTTCAGTTGCCCGTAGGCGTCTTATTGTAAACTGATCGCATAAATACGAGAAATTTATAGAATTCACGTATAGTGACTGTAGTTGATCGCATCTACATACAACTACAGAATAAAATATATTAAATATTACTATAATTAGATCATAAATATAACAATTTTAACAGGATACTTCATATTATAAGTGACTATTTTTAATATTCGTTTTTTCTGTGTGATTGCGCCTTATTAAACAGACGGAAATAACAAATTAAAATGAGACCAATTTTACTCCTCTCAGTGTTCCTCGTTGTGTTATCAGTAGTCACGGTAAGGAAAACTTCAATATCGTTTATATTTTCATTATGAAATGCTTTCATTAATTTTTTTAATCCTCCGAATGAAGGGTTAACGAAAAAGTATTTTTTGTATCATGTCTGCTTTCTTAATCTTAACTTTTAACTTCATGAATATCAATAACACTTTATTAAAAAATGATGAAACAAGTTTTTCTTAACTGTATGATTTTTTATGATTCGATTTTTTCAGGCTTCGCCAATTTTGGACACACTGATGGAGGTAAGAAATAAAATTTTGTTCGTTACATTTTTATGATTGATATTTTTGAAATATTTTTCTTTTTGTTGTTTTTAAACATACATATTCATTCATTCATTTAATTATCTGTTCAATCAATATTTGAGTTAAATTATAAATCTGGCATGAAAGTAGTTTCCAACTGACATTGAAATGTTTAAGTGATGTTCCTGTTAGAACCAAAATAATTATTCATGGTGTGTCTTGCATTGTTCACGTTTGCGAAAATTAAAGAACGACGAATTGTTCGCGAAGAGAAACAAAACTTTATAATGCTCGTACGAAACTTTTGTTGTTAAAACGTAGTAAAAAAGTTTAGTGTTAAATCAACATTTTATGGTGTATGAAAAATATTATGGTATATTTAAAAATATCACGTAGAGAATAAAGACAAATTAAAATTATTTTTTTGTTTAAATTAAGTTTTTTTGTAAGTACCTTTAGAATGTATTTATAGTAAAATTTAAAATCAGAAATTTTTTTTTTTCAGTTTTAGATAAAGTGCCTGAAAACATCTTGGAAAGAAAAATGTTGTTTCTTGCGTCATTATTTTATATGTGTGCAATTTTAAGATTTAGTTTGGATAATTTTTATTGCAATAGCGTACCTAATACTTATAACAAATATTCACTAATAGGTGTAAAATTTTTGGAAGACGAAATAACGCCCGATAATCAGTCGCTAATTTTAAACTCACACGACTTCGCAAAAAATTATTACGAAAGAACGATGTTAAAGCAGAAAATGTTTTTTCAATTTTGCTAGTCTGACAAGGTGCGTCCGATGGAGATAGCGTGCAAGAAGAAAAAGAAGAAGAAGGGTAAAAAATACCTTCTGGACCTGGACGGTTGAACTCCTACTTTTAAATCACTTTTAAACAGCGTTCTACAATAATTTTTCGCGAAGTTACGTAAGATTGAATTAGAAGATATATAGATAGTAATACACAATTTAATTAATTTTCTTTGTGGATATGCACATATATATTAGTATAGGTTAATGTATGTAGTAACTTAAAAGTGTAATAAAGTAACTTAAAAAGAATGATTGCAATTATTTGTTTTGCAAGTCAAAATTTCGTCCAAATGGTTGTATTCATAAACCATTTTAACACAACCATATACCAAATACTAGCTTTAAAAATCTTAAGCAAACATCATCATCACCAAAATTTTTATCAGAGCTTTATTAGAAATGTGGAATTGAAAAACGTTGAAATTTTATACACACAGGGACCAGGTAAAGTTGCAGGTTTACCATCGTCAGGATTCGGTCCAATAGGGGAACTAGCCAAGAACCCTATGCATCATTTGGGTAACTATGGTGGTGGATTTCCGGGTTATCCGGGTTATCCGGGCATGCCCCCCTTTAATGGTTACGGCAGCCCAAATTTTCCAGGTTCATTGGGTAACAACCCCAATTTTCCAGGTTCATTGGGTAACATAGCCCAGAGTACAATGTCTGGCTTTGTACCTGGTGGTTTAGGATCTTTCGTCCCCAGTGGTTTTCACGGTCTAATACCTGGCCTGGGCAACGGTTATAAGCCTCCGGGTTACGGCGGAGCTGGTTGTCCAAGTGGTGGAATGGGTTACAACTACGGAATGCCGGTAATTATATTTCAATGCAATTTTTCATAAGATCTTGGTTGATCAATTTTATGAATACTTTACATTTGTTCCAGAAAATGCTACGATAAAACGTTATACGGAGACTCGATACCTTTTCAAAGTTATCTTAGTGAAAGCAATTTTAGTATATTTCGCCTCGTTTCTTCTTTAGCAACGTACTATATTTTTCTCTTCCAGTGCCACTCGGGTGGAAGGTGCAATATCTCTCCCAAGGGAGGGAAATCGTATTTCTTTATCTAGAGAGGGAAAGTTCACTTCCCACCCGAATATGAAAGAGAGAACGAGATGTTATGCGCGTGTGGTTTATAACCAAGAGTAAATGTGAATATTATTTATGTGAATATAAGTGAGTACTTAATGGCAGCATGTAAATATATTATTTAAATCAAAATATTAGATGTATTTTTGCTACTGACAATTTGTTTCAATAAAATTATTAACGAAAAAAAAAACTTATACATTTTATTTTAAGTTGTACGTTTTTGATCAGTAAGATTAAGTTTGTAGTGAGTTGTTTAACATCTTCTTAACTGACCTAGTAAAATCTGAAATAAATTCAGATCAAGCTCACAAAAGGAAATAATAATATAATTTTATATCGGTTTTATATCCATCTTTTGATTTTAAGCGACACTTCTCACGCCCATGAGAGCACTATGTGGGTCAGTTCTAATTCTTAATTCACTTATTTGTCGTCTGCCTAAGGTTTCTGGTAGTACATTTTTTCACGATGTGTGTACAAATGTCAAATAACATGTCAATGAGGTATGAATTCTTTTTCTTGTAACTGTTAAAAGATTTAAATTTAAACCGATATCAATTATAAACAAAAAAAAACTTGCCAAGACAAATAACTATCATTAAAAATCAAATTCCACGTCTGCGTATTACGACGCTCTTACTTGCTAGTCACATGATGAGTACCACGCTACAATTATAATTATGCATTTGACCAAATACAATGTTGCCTTCAAATGTTTATAATAATCATAACGTACATTAATTATCATTTAAGTAAGTTATTAACAATGTTAGCATGCAAATTGTTATAGTACCTGAGCAGGTATTAAAAATATATTTATAGAAATAGACAATGTCTTGACATAAACATTAGTAAATTAAAGTATTATCCTTTTACATTGAAATCGTTCATAGATACATTAGAGCAAAAAAAAAAAGAGCCATATGACACAGTGATATTGCCTCGTGTATAAAAACTATTTTTGTTTAATTGGCTAGTTCATTCATGCATAACTCAAGAAAAACATCTTTGATTGTAATAAAGCTGTGAACTAAAACGTAGAAAGTAATATTCTAATTACGATTCTTATTCACTTAAAAAAAAAAAAATAATAATAATAATAACAAAGTGAACATTGTTGGTCATCTGTATAACGTAAAATGTATTATTAACAAATTCTAATTTAGTTTCATACTCCAATTCTCTCAACGGATTTCAAAATTCAATTTTTTTATCAACATTATATAATATTATAATGTAACTCAAAAATTTAATTAACAGTCAATTAATAT
>JABFQA010001642.1:0-13131 GCA_022817065.1 Probaryconus sp. ZL-2020 | reverse complement strand
CAAGGATTTTTTCAATACCTGTAACAATAACAATAATAATAATAATAATAATAATAATAATAATAATAATAATAATAATAATAAAGGATATAATAACGAAGTTTTTTATCGTCCTTTTAAATATCTTACTTCTGAAAAAGTTCCCATCGAAAGTAATATCAGTTTACCAGCAGTTAATTGATCAGGAAAGTTTGAAGTTTTTTGCATCATAAAGAGAGTTAAAACATGGTTCCTTGAAAAGTTAAGCCATTGACATTCATAAGACGCTTGTGCCAATGCTATGCACTGCCAACAGAACAACATTTATAAATAACTATAAATGTAATTGAAATATATATATATATATAAGAATAACTATAGAATTACCTTATCTGTAAGTTCTTCCCCAATATAGCATGATATAAGAAATGTGTAAGATAATGTGATAAATGTTGATAAATTTCTCATTAAACCAGCCACAGTTATGGGTTCCTACAAATGATTATAATTAATTTTTCAAAGCCACAAAATTATTTCAATCAATTTCTTTCGTGTATTTAAAAAATGTACATTAACTAATAATACCGTTATAAAAAAATAGCTAGATATACAGACTCCTGCAATGCAATTAAACCATTCTGTAAAAAATACCCAACTGAAAGCTTTTTCTATCATAGAAGAAAACCTAGTAAGCATTGCCAAAGTAAATATTATTATTATCAAAGAACTAAATGCAATTAATTTTAAATTTTATTAACGAAAAATTTTTTGTCAGAAATTCATTACAAATGTATACAAATTCGTATTCGCAAAAACAACTCAAGAATCAATAAAATATAATACAACACCGATTGTTTCCTCAACAGACAAAAAAATAAAAATGAATTAATTACCTCATCAATTGATAATGTTTAGAAATAACATATCTCAGTTGCAGATCCACTTCATTACGCTCTCCTATGTCCTTTATAATAGATATAAGAATCTCGTACTGGCCACAAACGTGTATCGCAAAATTGATACCTGTGAATGTGTTGCACATAATGCAACATATGATAAAAATTGCTGTAATTTGCATCAGATGAACGTAATAATAATATGGACTGACTGAAGGATCAAAGAATAAGAATTTTGACGGATAAGGAAGATTATGATGCGTGACGTTGTTAACGACCACAGTTTTTTTCGCCAGAGCCACGCATTGCCAGGATATTAATGTCATAAAAGTAACTATCGCAGAAAATATCGTATAAAAGCGAGCCTGCTTCGCTCTGGCTAACATGATTTTCCTGCTACCAGAATACATATAATTCCAATCGAAAATAAATTGGTCCAGGCACGATCTAATACTTTTCTTTTGCGCAGCCATCAGCAAATACTTCAACATGTACCCCAACAACATTCCAAAAACAATTGCCTCGTTCATTTTGGTTATTGCATCTCCTGGATGAAGAGCTACGTCTAAGCCGTACGTAATAAAGTACAACGTTAAAATCGAAATATGCACGACATTGAAAACTTTGTTAAATACTCGATAAAGAATTGGATCCTGCGGAGTGAATGGCCATAATGCAACTGAATGCAACAATAACCGAATTAAATCAAAGGCATAATGCCAATCCTTGTCGTGGTTCACATTTTTTTCAAATGTTATTTTATTCTTGATTCTCATCAGTGATACTTTTCTTAGTGATATCAACGAGATACTGACACTAGTCTCTTTGAATGGAACGAAAGGACACGATGTATTGAAAACGCCTGCGCGAAGGAAGACGTTAACAGAAGACTCCTTTTTTTATTTTGCATTGCGTGCACTCCACAAACAGTTAAAGTTTCCACATAAATAATTCAGGGACAATACAAGAGGTGGTTATTTTTCTTATTGGTTCTCATATGAATAATGAGAATCTCATATGATTCATTTCATTAGGCTTAAGATGTTACGAAGAATTTACAAATTGTATTGATTTTCTACATTGTGTTTTAGATTGTATATGGAGATTAAGAAAAAAAAATGGTGAAAGTGATTTGCTTGAATCTTAAGATATGTATATTTTTGACAATTTACTGCGTGTTTATTATTTTTCATCCAAAATGTGTAGTTTATAAACGTTATTTTGATTTCAATATAACTTAGATATCATATATTATTTATGTATTATAAAATTTTGAGATGTATATGATGGATTTTAATAATGTATTAAACTTGGCGAAAAGTAACATGTGTACTTTAGAGTGTTCTGCAAAATTATAGCATTTATAATATTCTTAAATGATATATTGCATTATTGAAAAGTAAAACGTACATAATGGGAATATGAATAATGATAATTTATTCATATTCAGAATGAACTGAATGGACTCGTTTCTGTTCATGAAAGTACAAGATACTTTGTAATTAAGGGATATGTCATTTATTATTAAAATTTCAATATCAATTGTAATTAATATTTGAAAAAGGTTATTTTTAAGGGTTATTTGTATAATATAATCGATCTATTTTTTATGTAAAACAGTTGACGTGGATAAAAATTATTATCTTGATTAGTTCTGAAATTTGAAATGAAATACGCGCGTTTGTTAAACTTTTATAGAATATTATTTTGCATTTTATTCAAAATATGACATTAATAAATATTACAAAGTACATCCACAAAAATATATTAAATTGTTGTTCTGAGTAAATTAAAAAATGCCATTGCTCTTTTCATGACCTGAAATATAATTAAATGCCACATCAACACAATTATCGTAAAATATTAAAATTTAATTGAAATTGAAGAAAAAAAATTATTATTTTCTAACTTACATCAGAAAATGTCCCCATAGATAAAATAATTAACTTTCCAGCTGTTAGCTGATCAGGACAATTTGACACATTGATAATCATAAATAATGTCAAAATTTGCTTTTTTGCCAAATTGTACCAATTATTCACGTATGCAGCAGAACCAAAATGTATACACTGTAAAGTTCCATTTATTTTATTTATAACATAACTAATTAATGGGAGAATAGTTTAATTGATTCAAATAAACTTTTGTTTTCTAACAAACCTTTATCTACATAATCAAATCATTATAATCTAATTTCCTCTTGTGAGACGCAGATTTCAGACTGACAATGACAAGACGTAAGTGCATGCGTACTTGCTAGACAGACTTTTTAAAACTGTGAATTTATGAAAAATTTAGTAAAATCAACTAAACTTTTCTTTAAGTGCATTTCCTTTTTTTTACTCACATGTTCTGTTAATTTCTCTCCAATATAACATAAAATTAGAAATGTGTATGACGATGTTACCAATGTTGTCAAATTTCTTAATACATTTGCTATGGTAAGAGGTTCCTAAAGAATATTTTTTAATTAGGATGTTTTTATTTTAAAATAAATTTCAGAGCAATTCAGAGCAAAGTATGTTGAAGTTTACCGTTATAAAAAAGTAGCAATTGATGCACACGCTCGTCATACAGTTTACCCATTCGATAAATGCTATCCAACAAAATGTATTTTCAAGATAACCAGCAAACCTGTTTTAATTGATATTTTACAAAATGCATATCACAGGGATTTCAAATTTTTGTCAACTTCAGATTGCACTGAACCTTAAGAAACCAAAATTAATTACCTTATTAATTCATAGTGCTTCCGAATAACCAAAGTAAGCTTTTCTTTGATCTGTAAATCTGATTCCTCTTTAATTCCCATATTCTGCAACACAGCAATGAGAAACTCATACTGTCCACAAATGTGCATACAAAAATTAACGACTAATGAGTTGTTGCATATAACGTTGCAAATCAGGTAGACAAAAAAGACATGTATTACGTAGCCATAATAATAATAAGGCGTGACCCTTACATCGAAAATGACATAATTCACCGGATAAGGAAGATGGTGATATTTCACATTGTCTACAACAACAGCAGTTTTAGCTAAAGCCACCGCATGCCATGCAACGCCAGTAGCAAAAGTACTCGAGATATAAAATATAATAAAAGTTCTTAATGATTTAGCCCTTCCTACCATAGACGTTCTCGTACCCTCCAAAATATATTTCCAATCGAATTGCATTTGATCTATACACGCGCGTATATTTTTATGATGATAAATGAAGATAAAATTCTTGATCATGTACAGAAACAAAATGTTTGCTATAGCCGTGTGATTGACTGTTTCGTTAATCCCGACATCTGGGGAAGATAAAATGATATAGAGGTAATAAGAAATTACACACTGGACCCATATGAATGCTTGTACGACATTTGTAATGCGATTTAGGATGCGATAGATAAGCGGGTCATCGGGAGTTAAAGGCCACGATCCTGTGTAGACCAACAACTTTTTACTCAATTCGAAAATGTAAATCCAATCGGTTTCATAATTCACATTCTTGACGTAGCGAACTTTTCCTGTCCCGAGCATCAGCCACGCGCTTTTCGTATTAAGTTAAAATGAAATACTGATGTCACTTGACTTTTTAGAAGAGCGCTTTGTTAATTTTATGCGATGTGGTGGCGCTTGCGCGAAGATATAATAAGGATATATAATAAGGAAAGCTCGTGTGCTTCCCCATTGCGTGTTCTTGATGACGGATGTAATTTCATGAATTTACAAGTAGTTTTGAATACAAATAACGTTCTGGAACGATACTCTTTTCTTGACAGAGAATGTCGGAAAAAATAGAAATAAGCAAGCAGAAGGGAGTTAAACAACATTTTACAAATTAGAATGAAAGTATTTAATATGGAAATGGTCGGAGAAAGATTATACATGAAATCGTTTAGTAATAAAACGTGATAAAGATAATAGATAAAGGTTTTTTAATTAATTTCTTTTCATTATACATATGAATTGATTACATTAATTTTGAACGAAAGTTTTGTGAAATCTTTTCGTGAGTATTTTAAATTAAATTCATTTTCCGATCTTTCACTGACAGATAATAGACTGATATAAAACCGAATTAACTGACTAGAAACACCTTTAGAACTTACTTGATAACAAAACTTTGATAAGGTTTTTTGAAAACTGTTTTCCAAGAATATCTTATAACATTATTATAATATTGAAAGTTGACTGACAAATTACACTGTTGTTTTGAGTACATTGAAAAATGCCATGGCTTTTTTTATAACCTGAAAAGATATTTAAGCAATATGATTGATACCAAATAATTAAAACTATTTAAAATATTTATAAATTACATCTGTAAATAACTTACATCTGTAAATGACCCCATTGAAAGTACAATTATTTTTCCAGCTGTGAGCTGTCCAGGGGTTCGACAGACGTGATGTATCATTCTAAGGGTATACTTGTGTCTTTTCGAAAGATTGTACCAATGAGTATTCATAAAAATTTCCCCAAAATTTATCCACTAGTAAAAAAGTTGAAGACATTTTATAAGACTGCCAGAAGAACTAAATCATATTAAAGCAATTAAGATCTTGTGAGTACTCTTTATTTTAGATAATTAACTTACATGTTCCATTAATTTTTCCCCTATGTAACACAACAACAAAAATGTACCACACGCCGAGATAAAAGTTCCCATATTTCTCATTAAGCTGAAAGCATTCAATGGCTCCTAAAAATGTATACATGTGTAATATTAAAATCTCAATTATAAATAAATGTCAAGAACTTGTTCGCCATAGTTATTTATGAGTTATATACCATAATGCAAAAGTAGCAACTAACGCATATACCGATCATACACGTAAACCATTCCATAAAAATTATCCAAGTGTATGCATTTTCCATATTAGTTATAAACCTGTGTGGATTTATTCATTTGATTTGATAATGTTAATTTCTCTTCAACAATTTATACATCTGCATTAAATAGTATATTGTGTATGCACATTTTTAATGTTCCATCTATTTTCAATCTAAATATTATATTACTTAATTTCCTAATGAAAAAAATCTCACAATAAGATTATCTTCATTTAATTTACAATAATCGAAGTGTGATTGGTCTAATGATGATGCATATCGGTAGCTAAAAATGATCCTCATTACCTGATTACCTCGTAATGCTTCTTAACGATATATGCCAACAGCGCATTTAGGTCATCCTCCACATCATTTGCTTTTCCAATATTTTTAATAGCAGATATCATGACCTCGAACTGACCACAGACATGAAATGTAAAGCTGACAGTCGCGCAATTATTGCCCATAATACAACATGTAAGAGCTGCTATCACCATTTGAAAAGGATGTACAATATAATAATAAGGACTCTCGTTTGGATCAAATATAAGAAATAATCCTGGGAAAGGAAGATTGTGCATTGTCACATTATCAACTTTGTATGTTCTTTTGGTCAAAGCCAGTGTCTGCCAAGCCAAAAAACCCAGGAACAAATTGCTCAAGTAAATAATAGTTATGATTCTGCCAGATCTGGCTTTCCTCAACATGATCTCTCTACCACCGACGAACACGTTCTTCCAGTCGTCTTTTATCTGATCACAACAAAACTTTATCTTGCTAACTTGTAAGATCGTTATCATATGCTTAAACATATATCCAAAAAATATATTCAACGTACAAAATTTATTGATCTTTACATTGAAGTTCTCTTCTAAAAATGTGTCAATCGCACAGGATATAATGAAAATCGTGAGCAACAAAATTTCTATTATTCTCAAAAGTTTGCTACCAATTCTCGAAAACACGGAATCTTGAGATGTAAACGACCATGATCCAGTTATGTAAAGGATCCATCTGTTCAATTCGAAAGCGTAATTTACGTCGTCCTCATGATTCACATTGTATTGAATTATCAGTCGGTTTTTTTCTTTCATGAATACAGAACTTTGCGATTAAGTATCTATAATACACTGATGTTGCTCTGTGCACAATTTTCATAATGACGAGCGCTTGCGCGACCTTAAGTACCGATAGATGTTTCAGGCGCAATTATTTTTACTTTGCATGTCTCTGATAATAGATGGTATTTCATGAATTTAATATGGATAAGTAGGGAGATGTTCAAATGGCATATGAAAATGTAACGTGTTATTTGTGTACGTAATTTGTTTACATTCAAAGTATCGTACGCATACCTTAATGATATACTGTAGATCTTGTGTAGAATAAATGATCAGGATGGCGCTCAACGTTGCTATGATGGCAAAGACAGTATTGACTCGAGGATACGAAAGAACACTTCGAAATAACTTTCAGAGAGATGCATTAAGATACATAGTGTCAGCGAAATTGTATTCGTAAAGAAGTTTGTGTTGGCGTATGATTGAAATTGTATTAGAAATTTAATAACAACAGTTGAAAATTAAAAGTATAGACAACGTTGGAAAGTTTAATTGACGGTGATGGTATAATGAAGGGTAAAAAAGTTTAACTACAGAAATGGAATACATTAGATTGAGAAGTTGAATCATGTGAGACTTTGTCGTGAATTATCCTCGTGAAGAATATGAAAAAAATAGTGAAGAATATGAAAATTATTTCGATATATAATACTGATCAAACACAAAAGAATATTTACAAAAAAAAGGCTTTATTAAAATCCAAAAGAGTGTCAACATTATGATATAAAATCTATAAAAAATATTGTATAAAAATATATTCAAATAACTGTTCGTAATAAGCTAAAAAATGCCATAGACTTTTTCATTACCTAAAAGAAAAGAATTTTATTTGATTTATTTCTTCAGTAGCTAACTATTATTATAATTTTAATTGCACGATGTTAATAGAATCGTTCACTATCCTAAATAAAGTAAAAATCTTACGTCCGAAAAAGTTCCCATAGTAAGTTTGATTACTTTTCCTGCTGTAAGCATTTTTGGAAATCGATCTATACGATTGATCATTGATACAGTATTCGCTTGATTCATTGTCAAATTGTACCATTGTGATAGATATGCTGCTTCTCCTAAAAATATGCACTATAAAATTAAAATGATATTATTAAATAAATTCAAACAGTTGATTAGTTACTGTAACATAAAAGGTTGAAACATTTGTTTTTTTTAAATTCTATGTATTCCTTATTTTAATGGTTACCTGTTCTGTTAACTGTTCTCCGATATAACATGATATTAAAAAGAGAAAAGTTAGTATAATAAATATGCTGAAATTAGTAACAACTACGAAAAAGCCAACATCATCCTGTAACATTTAAACATTGATGATACACATTTTTCAT
Organism: Probaryconus sp. ZL-2020; assembly: GCA_022817065.1. Lineage (NCBI taxonomy): Eukaryota > Metazoa > Arthropoda > Insecta > Hymenoptera > Scelionidae > Probaryconus > Probaryconus sp. ZL-2020. The sequence continues at coordinate 4,970 of JABFQA010001642.1, read as the reverse complement.
ACCTTTACAAAACAAGAAAAATTAGCTATGAAAAATGAACAAACAGAAATATAATTATGAAAAAGTAATAATTGTAACTGATAAAAAATACCGTCATCACAGAGTAACTACTAATGCATACTCCTGCGATGCAATTGAACCATTCAATAAGAAATACCCAACAGAAAGTTTCTTCTACATACAATGAAAACCTGTAAATAAGTTTCTGATTTTATGTTACAATAATAATATAGCAATTTTAGTATGGTAAATACGATTTTTTTTAAATTTCAGCCACATAAGGTTGAAAAATGCGACAAAGCATATCGCCGACAACAGATACATTGTAAAGAATTGTTTTAGAAGACATAGCGGGGGTTACATTAAGGAAGGGAATTACTGCAGTCGATCTGTGACCTAATCAATGTTACAAAAGCATAATTAGCATCGCGATCGTTTAACATTTGGACAAATTTTTAATTGAAATAAATTCTCTTCATTAAATAGAATCATCCTTATAATAATGTATGTATCTAATAAATTCTATAATTATTACTAAGTGCACCGTAACTCTAAATATAAATGGCAAAGTTGTCAAAATTGGACCAGTTAAAGATAAAGATTAACAAATGATTATATCTGTTTGTAATAAGTAAAATAAAAGTTACCTTAACAATTCATAATGTTTTTTAATAACGTTATTCAATTGTGCATCGATGATGCTAGGCAATACATTATCATTGTATCCTATATTCTTGATTATTGAAATTAAGACTTTGTATTGACCACAAGCATGTACCGCAAAACTGACAGCAGTGCAAGTATTACATACCGCAGATGCGAACACAAAAACAACCACTAATTGAAAAGCGTGTACGAAATAATAATACGGGATAACTCTTGCGTCGAATAAGACATAAAACGCAGGGTACGGAAGATTGTGAAACGTTACGTTATCAATAACGACAACCCTTTTAAAAATAGCCACTGTCTGATAAGAGATCCAACCAAAAATCAAAAACCAAACGGACACCGCAATGAACATCCTTCCCAGTCTTGCGTTCTTCAACATTATCTTTCGCGAACCGTAAAAAATATTCTTCCAGTCAACTTCCATCTGATCTATACAAAGTCTTATTTTATTGCTCTGCGATATCAATATAATGTATTTGATAAAATTTCCAATGTAAATGTTCAAGACAACAATGTTTGTTAATTTGTCAACTAACGCACTTATGCAAAATGTTATTTCCAAAGCATACGGTACGATGAAAGCGATCATCATTGAGCAGTGAATGAAATTCATTATTCTGTTACCAAGACGATAAACCAACGGGTCGTGTGATTTGAAGGGCCACTGACCAGTAAAGTATAACAACCACCGATTGTACTTAAAGACATAGAGCATGTCATCGTCGTAATTGAAATTTTTCGTTAAAATAGTGTTAGCGTTAATTTTCATGAACGTAACACTCTCTGTCATAGAGTTAACAGAAAGATACTGAGGTATCAAATTGCAACTCTATGTGCTACAGTATGTAAGATGTATGCGCATGTGTCACGTAACTATAAGTAATGCTTGAGTTACCGAGTATTGGAAACGACGCACGTTGCGTGTTGGCGATGACAGATGCTATTTTACGTAGATCTGTATCAATATAATATGAGCTCTTGTACAGACCAAGAAGATACTCTTGGTGATGTTTTATTAATTATAAGTGAATGAACGTTAGATGATATTAATGAAGACAATTTGAAGAACGAATAGAAATGGAAATTTTAGTCTGGAAGAATTAAATTTTATCAAAAATTTATGAGACGTGAGGATTATGATTGATGATATTATAACTTTATGAGAATATTTTTATGAATAACAAAGAGGAATACGATGACTTTATTGACAGAAAAATTTGACGCTTAAATTTGTTAACTTTTCATAAAATTTTACATTTATGCTATATTATTTTGAGCTGTTATTGTATCTACCAATGTAGTTAAAGCAATAATTCTTGACAGAGACATTTAGTGAGTATAAGATATCCAAAGTGATAGTTACAGTAGTTAGATTCGTTATTATGTATTTATTATTGAAGACATGTTTGTGAGATATATCTAGAAACTTTAATATTTTAATGATTCGTAAAAACCAGTAGTAGAACGACTATATAGTCAGCCTTTATTATAACCAAAATTGTTGGATATACTCATTATTTCCCATAAATCTCAAAATAAAAGCACGTAGACAAAATCATATTTACCACGTTAAAAAAACTGTCAGTAAAAATGTTCTGAAAAACAGAAACGAAGAAACATTTATAAATATGAAAATTTTATTCCAGATTCAACTTCTCAAATATCTTTTGAATCGACAAAAGTTTAAAATATTAAAAACCATTAACCAAATGAATTGTAAATAATTAAATTAATGTTCTAAGTAAACTAAATATAGCCATAGATCTTTTAAGAACCTGAAACAGTGACAATTTTATAAAAATGATTGTTAAAGGACATACGAAGTTCAGACATACTTACTTCAGCAAACGTATTCATTGAGAGCGATATAATTTTAGCAGCAGTTAATTTTGTTGGGAATTGTTGGATACCAATTATCATAAAGACGGAAAATTCTTCTGAACGGTTGAGATTATACCATTCACTGATATAAGCAGTTGCTCCAAAACTATTACACTTGAAACAATGTAAATATTAAAGTTTATTTTTAAGTAACGTTGAACAATATATACCTGCTCTTCTGTATAAGTAATTACCTGTCCCATTAATAAATCACCAATATAACAGCATATCAAAAACTGAAATAATAATGTAATCAAGGAAGTCAAATTTTTCATATGACCAGCTAAACCTTCTTTCTCCTTAAAGAATAATATTTAACATAAGAAAAAAAAAACTGTAGACAATTCTTAACATATTTTTTATATGTATTACTTTCTATTTGCAAAAACTACTAGATTAATCGTTAAATTAATAAATCAACTAAGTATACCGTGACGGCTAAATAGCTAGTAATGCATACACCTACAATACAATTAAACCACTCTACTAAAAATAGCCAATCGAAAGCACTTTGAATATTAGAAGAAAACCTATCAAAATTCACAAGCATTTACTTTTTTTATCTCACAATAAATAAATATCAACATTACAATAGAATAAAAAAAATGTACACTCTCTTATACGTTCAGTCATCAAATAAAGAAATGTATTAATAACATTATAATGTTACCTCATAACTTCATAATGTTTTCTGATGATTTGGGCAAATTGTTTACTTGTCACTTCGTTCAAATTCCTTTCAAGATTTCCTGTCGATTTTAAAATGTTAATCAATACACTGTACTGCCCACAAACGTGGAGAACAAAAGTGATGGCAATACACGTAAGATACGTTGAAAAAGAAAAAGCAAAAACACCTAAAATCTGCAAAAAGTGCACATAATAATAATACGGAGCTACACGTGCATCAAACACAAAGTAATTAGCTGGATAAGGTAGATTGTAAATCGTCGTTACGTTATTCACCGCAGTAACACCCTTGGATAAAGCCAAAATTTGCCAAGCAATTAAAGTCACACTTATAATGCTCAGTGCGGTAAGACAAAACGTTCTTGAAAGTTTTGAATATTTTATCATAACTTTACGACTACCAACAAACATCTCCGTCCAATCAAATTCCAGTTGTTCAATGCACTCTCGTACTTTAGGTCCTTTAATAGCAAAGGATATGTATTTCGTCAAGATTCCCGTAAGCAAAATGCCAAGCGCTGCGTTTTTTAACTTATAATCAAATGCACATTCGGTAATAGCAATTTCTATACCGTAACAAATTATGATGTTCATCATAAAGAGGCATTGAAAAACGTTCATTAATCGAATGAAAATACATTTTAATAAGGAATCTTTTTTCGTTAAAGGCCACAATGCAGAGCAATACATTATCCATCGGTTACATCGAAAAAAGTATAAAATGTCTTCATTTTTTTTAGTATTTCTTTTAACAACGAGCGATATGTTTTCCATAGAAATAACACAGCTATACTGACGATATAAGACTTCTCTGAGATAAACGAAAGGGTGTCGTATTATGTTATTACAATACGCTTGCGCATTTTGTTTAAAGAACGACAAATTATTACTTTGCGTGTGGGCGATTACGGATGCTATTTACTGTGTACTTACACAATTATGTATATATTTTATGAATTATTCAAGCATTTGTCTGGAAAATGTCGCAATAGCTCCGTAATTCGATAAAGTGCCTGGAACAGGTACCTGAAGCCATATAAATCTTCAATGGGAAATTTGAAAATAATAATACTCTAATTTTCGTATTGAATAACAAACGATTTATGGTAACTATACAAAATGAAAAAAAAAAAAAATGCAAAAACGTGTTTAAATTATAGTGTTAGGCAAGCAAGCTGATCAGGCCATTAGGGCAACAAATTGGCAGTGAAATTCAGCAATGATTAATATATCTACTAACATAAGTAAAGCAATAACTTTTGACAGAGACATTTTGTTGGTATTAAAAGTTCAGAGTGATAGCGTATACCTTCATTCTCGTTAAAGCAATTACACAGTTCATCGGTATATATTATGAATGAAGCATGTTTGCGAGACATCTGTAGACATATAACAGTAAAGACAGCAGTGGAACGACTATGTAAGCAGACATATCATTATATATTGAAATTGTGGGATAAATTATTTATTATAATTTCCAGAAAGTTTTGAAAGTCCGTTGGACCCTTAAGATAAAATTCAGATACATATTTTACAAATTTTATTTACATATATTTAACTTTAAGTATATTTTAAATCTATACAAACTTGAAATTTTGCTATCATCGTTCATAAAAATAAATTGTAAATAATTAAATTATGGTTCTCAGTAAACTAAATATAGCCATGGATTTTTTAAGTACCTGAAACAGTTATAATCATTACTAATTTTCAATAATTTTATTTTA
>JABFQA010001641.1:0-13132 GCA_022817065.1 Probaryconus sp. ZL-2020 | reverse complement strand
GCATAGATCTCCTGTTAATTTTTTGGTGCATATTCTAGCTTGTGTTACTTCTTATGCTATCACTAAATCTCATATAAAACTTGATGCTTTAACTCCAGAACAACTTCTCTTATCCTAAATTGGCGTTATTACGAAAATTAATATAATCCTCATAAATATAGTACCAAATTCCTAAGATTGCTGCACCAATACTACGCATCTAACAAACTATATCATTTCAAATACTGCTTTAGATACCTACCTGTATGGCTTTCAGAACAAGCAGCAATATCGGCAGGGGTGCCATGTACCACTATCTTACCGCCTTTATCACCACCCTCAGGACCAACATCGATAATGTAATCAGCTGTTTTTATAACATCTAGATTATGCTCGATAACTAAAACAGTATTTCCCATATCAACAAGCTTATGCAGCACTTTTAGCAATTTATTAATATCGTCAATATGTAGCCCTGTAGTTGGCTCATCTAGTATATAAAGCGTTTTACCGGTTGAACGCCTTGACAGCTCTTTAGCAAGTTTAACACGCTGTGCCTCCCCTCCTGAAAGAGTAGTTGCTGATTGACCGATTTTAATATAGCCAAGCCCTACTTCATTTAAGGTAATAAGTTTTTCATAGATTAATGGGATTTTTTCAAAGAATTGCATTGCATCTTCTACTGTCATCATTAATATATCAGCAATAGATTTACCTTTATATTTTATCTCTAAAGTTTCTCTATTATATCTATGACCGTTACAAATGTCGCATTTTACATATACGTCAGGCAAGAAGTGCATTTCTATCTTAATTAGCCCATCACCTTGACATGCCTCACATCTACCGCCCTTAACGTTAAATGAAAACCTACCAACCTTATAACCTCTGGCTTTTGACTCAGGCAGTTCTACAAACCAGTCTCTAATATGAGTAAACGCACCGGTATAAGTTGCAGGGTTAGAACGTGGAGTTCTACCAATTGGTGACTGATTAATATCAATAATTTTATCTATATATTCAAGTCCTTTTAATTTTTGGTATTTTCCTGGAAATACTTTTGCTGTAGGCTCTAGATGTTTTAAAGCTGCCTTATATAAAGTATGAATCATTAAGCTTGATTTTCCGCTTCCTGATACCCCTGTTATAGCAGTAAATGTACCGAGCGGGATTTTTATATCGACATTACCTAAATTATTAGAAACAGCTCCAATAAGCTCTATTGCTCTATTATCATGCCCTGTTCGTGTTTGTGTTGGCACTTTAATTGTTTGACGACCGCTTAAATATCTTCCTGTAATACTTTCTTCAAAATTCTTTATTTCTTCGGCATTACCCTCAGCAATAACCCGACCACCATGAATACCAGCACCCGGACCTATATCGATAATATGATCAGCCTCATACATTGTTTCTTCGTCATGCTCAACTACTAAAACAGTATTACCAAGATCCCTTAGTCTTTTTAGTGTCTCAATTAATCTAGTATTATCACGTTGATGCAAACCAATAGATGGCTCATCAAGTACGTATAAAACACCGCTTAAACCCGATCCTATTTGTGAAGCAAGACGGATACGCTGACTTTCTCCTCCTGATAAAGTGCCAGACTCTCGTGACAATGTTAGGTAATCAAGCCCAACATTCATCAAAAATTTTAGTCTTTCATTAATTTCTTTAAGGATACGTTCAGCAATAAATAATTGTTTTTTATTTAATTTTTGTTCTAGGTGAGCAAACCATTGTTGCAGTGTTGCAATACTCATATCTGCTACTTCACCTATATGAATATTTACTATTTTAACACATAAAGCTTCATCTTTTAGCCTATAGCCATTACAAGCCGTACATTTATGTTCGGACTTAAATTTAGCTAACTCTTCCTTGATTAAAACCGATTCTATAGTACGATCTTTTTCTTGCAAACTCGGTATTATTCCAGCGAATGGCTGATGAATTACTTGTGTTTTAGAACCATCATGAAACTCAAATCTTATCGCTTCTTCTCCAGAACCTTCAAATAAAATTGTTTTAATATTATCCGATAAAGCTGAAAAAGGTGAGTCTATAGAAAATCTATAATGCTCAGCAAGTGCTTTTAATGTCTCTAGGATAAATTTTGAGGACGTACTGCCCCACGGCACTATTGCACCATCTTTAATGGATATTCTATGATCTGGTACAATTAAATCACGATCGAAGAAAAACTCTTTACCAATCCCCTCACATTTAGGACATGCACCAAAAGGACTATTGAAAGAAAATATTCTTGGTTCAATTTCTGTAAGCTGAAATCCTGATACTGGACAAGAATATTGTTCGGAAAAAGTTATACGCTGATTTTTTTCGTATTCAGTATTAGCTGCCGTTGGTAATTCTACAATTTCTAGGTAGGTAATACCATCAGCAAGATTTAATGAACTCTCTAAACTATCAGCTAGCCTATTGCCTAAATTCTCATCTAAAACTATTCTGTCAACAATTACTTCAATATTATGTTTTTTATTTTTATCAAGCTTCGGCAAATCATCTATTTCACAAGTTGTCCCATTAACAATTAACTTCTGGAATCCTTGCTTTTTCAGATTCATAATCTCACGTTTGAATTCCCCTTTATGTCCCCTGACAATCGGAGCTAGTAAATATATCTTCGTACCTTGCGGTAATTCGTTTATTATATCTACCATTTCAGAAACAGTTTGACTATGTATAGGAAGACCCGTTGCCGGAGAATAAGGAATCCCAACCCTTGCATATAATAACCTGAGATAATCGTAAATCTCGGTTATAGTTCCAACTGTAGAACGTGGATTCTTAGAAGTAGTTTTCTGATCAATCGCAATAGCTGGCGATAATCCAGAAATAGACTCGACATTCGGTTTATTTTGCAAATGCAAAAATTGCCTTGCATATGAAGATAAGCTCTCAACATATCTTCTTTGACCCTCTGCATAAATCGTATCAAACGCTAAGGAAGATTTACCCGAACCGCTAAGACCAGTTATAACGACAAATTTATTCCTTGGAATATCAACATTTATATTCTTTAGATTGTGCTCTTTAGCACCACGTACCTTGATATATTCTTGGTTCATATCACTCTTACTGAAAAATTTTAGGATATTTTAAAAAACCTGTAGTATTATAGGCTCTTTTATTTTATTATTGCAATAATAATATTTTTAAAATAGGTAATCTATGGCAGGTAGCTTAAATAAAGTGACATTAATAGGCAATTTAGGACGTGATCCTGAAATTAGAACTACGGGGGAAGGAAAGGAAATAGCGAATCTTTCTTTAGCCACCACCGATATTTGGAAAGACCGTGTTACCGGTGGAAAAAAAGAAAAGACCGAATGGCATAGAGTAGTGATATTTAACGAAGGGTTAGTATCTGTTGTAAAAAATTACGTTAAAAAAGGTAGTAAATTATATATTGAAGGCTCGTTACAAACTCGTAAATGGAATGATAGTTCAGGCGTGGAAAAATATACTACAGAAATCGTATTGCAAAATTTTAATTCACAATTAATATTGTTGGATAGCAAAAATTCTACTAGCTCTAGTCTTCAAGATTCAGGTCATAGTGAATATAAACATTCCAAGCCTTCTTTTGATCATAGCGACTTAGATGACGAAATACCGTTCTAATTATCGTAACGTCATTGCGAGGAAAAACTGGCTTTGTTGTATGGCTCTGATGTCATTCCTGCAAAAGCAGGAATCCAGTAATTAAAAAATACAATATAGTAAATCTTTAAAATTAAAAGATTAGGTTATCTCGCTTTTTCCTGGATCCCGTGGTCAAGCCACGGGATGACAATATAAAGCGTCTACCAATAACCATTAAATACATTATGAAAAATTTTATTTGGATAATATTTTTAGTTTCTGTTCTACTTTCCGGTTGTTCTACTACCCATGATGTAGCGAGTAGAATGAAACATTCTCAAGATATAGCTAAACAAAATAATTTTCAGCAACAACTTGTAAAAGGTGGCGATTTTATCCTTACGACTTATCAGCGTGTCACTGATCATAATCAGCCTTTTGTATTTTACATTGAAGGGGATGGACATCTTGCAGATGGAGGCGTTAATTCTGACAACCCTACCCCTGTTAATCCAATGTTGTTAAGACTTGCTACAATCGATAAGCGACCAAATGTTGTTTATATAGCAAGACCTTGTCAATATACTCCTTTAGAGATGAATGCAAAATGCGTTAATGATTATTGGTTAGATAAAAGAATGAACCATGAAGTAGTAAATTCAATTAATGATGTCATAAATACTATTAATAACGGGCAGAAATTTAGCTTAGTTGGCTTTTCAGGTGGCGGCGGGCTTACAATATTAATCGCTAGCCAAAATAGTAATGTGAAAGATATTATAACGATTGCCGGTAATTTAGATACTGAGAAATTTGACAAGCACCATAATTATCGTGGTTATCTAACTAAATCATTAAATCCAATAAATTACGCAAAGCAAATCAGTCATATCCCTCAACTACATCTCTCAGGAGCAGATGACAAAAGAGTTCCAACTTTTATCGCAGAACTTTATATAAACGCTAGCTCATCTAATTGCGTTAAGTATAAGGTTTTCCCTAATATTACTCATGCAAAAGGCTGGGATATAGTTTGGAATAATATATTAAATATTCCGCTAAACTGTAATTAATACAATTTCGTGAGATTACTACACTCATTTCATTCGGGCGTTGTTGCATGGCTCGAGAATTGTCTTATATGTCATTCCCGCGAAAGCGGGAATCCAGTCAATTTTAATGTCACCCCGTGGCTTGACCACGGGGTCTTGTATCGCAAACTACGTCCTAAGATACCGCGATCAAGTCACGGTATGACAAGGGAAAAACTGGTCCACGCAGGCAATGTCATGACGCCACTATTTTTGCTTATAGACAGTCACTCGCATCTGGTGTATTGCTTTAAAGCCTAAATAAACTGCGATGCGTTCTAGTATAATTTCTTGGTAAAAAGATACTTCTAAAGCTGTTGCATGGTCTTCTGCTTGTATAAACAGCGTATTAATCTTTTGCTTTTTATTAGTATCAGCAATTATTTTCAAAGGTAATACCTTATCACTAAATTTAAATCCGACTATTTTACTCCAATTAATCATTATTTCAGGAAGCAAAGGATGCTGCCTTGCAAATATATGCCTAACTATTTTATGAACATCATCTTTAATTAGCTTCATCTTAATAAACTTTGGACAGTTAAAGTAATTACTGCTAAAGCAAGCATCACAGATATTATAGGTAAGTATAACGACAGTACGGATAATATCATCAAGAATACATTACAAATCGCTATAATCGATACTACCCGTTTATGAGATTTGCCTTTTTTGACAGCTTTTTGGAAAAAATGCTTTAAGTGAGGCTGCCAAATTTTTTCTTTATTTACTAACCTAATTAATATAGTCAGCACCGCATCGGTTAAGTAATACAAGCTAGCGATAAAACAAGCTATAAATAGGTTAATATTTGTAGTCGCAAGCATCAACAAACAAAAACCCAGTAAGAAACCAAGGCTAATGCTGCCTACATCTCCTAAGAATATTTTTGCCGGTTGCCAATTAAATATTAAAAATCCAACAGAACAACCAAGTATAACAATATTCGTACTGAATATAAAATATGGATTAGCAAGTACCTGAAATTGTAGTAAACATAATATAAGTATAGTGCTTGATAGATGAATAGACTCTATACAACTCATGCCGTCTATACCATCCATAAAATTATATATATTAACAAATCCACTTAAAGCTATAATTAATGCAATAAAAATAAGATATATCGGTACATTAATATTAGCAGCAAAATCCAGAGAGATAAAACGATAGATAGCAAAAGCAGAACAAATTAAATGAGTTATCAACCGAATTAGTACCGGCACAGGTTTTAAATCATCTAAAAAAGAAACTGTCGCAATTACAAATAATGGCGGTAATATTTTTGCCGAGTTAGTAAGCAAACCGCTTGTTATATATTCAAAACTGCTTAAAGCAATCATTACAACAATTACGATAGCAAGACCACCGCCACGAGGAGTTACCTTATCATGAGAGCGGCGACTACTAGGCACATCAACTAAACCGAATGCCGCAAGATATTTGGTTAATATGCATGTTAGTGTAGTAGTTGCTATAAAAGAAAAAATAAATAATACAATATAGCTATTTATATTCATAGTAACATGTTAGATTTAAAGCTAAAATATTTATTATTACTGATAATTACATGATCATGCACTATAATATTTATTGTTTTACACATATCTACTATTATATTTGTCATATCAATATCGGCTTTTGAAGGATCAGGACTACCACTTGGATGATTATGAACAAGTATAATATTACTCGCCTCATTAAACAACGCTCTTTTAATTATGTCTCGTGGGTATACAGCAGCCTGATCAATAGTTCCTTGGCTTAAAACTTCATCAGCAATCAAAATATTTTTTTGTTCAAAAATAATACCCGAAATTGTTCAAGCCGCATATTACCCATATTAACTTTTAAATAATCAATCAAAGAACCCCATGAGGCAATAATATTTTTATTTATTATTTTTTGTTTTAATGCTCTATTTATTAATTCACGTACTATAGCAAAATTGATATATAAATTTTCATTAGTACCGCTAATACTAAGCAATCTTTCTTTATCAATATTGATTAAATCAGTAATACTATTAAAATTTTCCAGTAATTTTTTGGCTAGAGGCTTTACATCTTTACGAGGAATAGACGAAAATAGCATCAGTTCTAATAACTCATAGTCGGAAAAATTTGCCGCTCCTGAAGTCACAAAGCGTTCTTTTACCCTTTTACGATGACCTATATAATGAGGAGCTGGCTCTTCTTTTATAGCTATATCGGGAACTATCTCAGGTTCACCGTCAAAGAATTCCATTAGCTTATAGTTTAACATAGGGAGGATAATCTAATTTTTTAGGGGATAATGTAAATATTTCAAAGCCATCTTTAGTAACGCCTATAGTATGCTCAAATTGTGCTGATAAAGACTTATCACGCGTGGTGACTGTCCAACCATCTAAACTACTTAATATAGTATCATATCCACCGGCATTTACCATAGGCTCAACAGTAAAAAACATACCTTCTTCTAAAACAATCCCTGTTCCGCTACGACCATAATTTAATATTGATGGTTCATCATGAAAAACACGACCAATTCCATGACCGGTATAATCTCGTACTACAGAATAATTATGTTTCTCAGCATAGCTTTGAATAGCATGACCTATATCACCGAGCCTTGCTCCTGGCTTTACTACCTCGATTCCTTTCATCATTGCATCATAAGTTACTTGAATAAGGCGTTTCGGCTTTATTGCCACATCACCAACATAATACATGCGACTAGTATCACCATACCAACCATCGAAAATTACTGTAACATCAATATTTATTATATCACCATTTCGTAATGGCTTATCGTTTGGAATTCCGTGACAAACTACATGATTTATCGAGGTGCAAATAGATTTCGGGAAACCTTTATAATTTAAAGGTGCAGGAATGGCATTATTCGAAATAATAAAATTATGACAAAGATCATTTAAACTATTTGTGGTAACGCCTGGCTTTACATGCGGTTCTATAAAATCAAGTGTTTCAGCAGCTAACCTGCCAGCTGCCCGCATTTTCTCAAAATCTTTCTCAGAATGAATTTTTATGGTCATGTTATACTATGTGTTCTCTATAGAACTATATTATAACATAGTTTTTTAAAAGGTGTAAATTCTATTTACCTTATATTCTTTAGGTGAGATTTTAAGAATTTAGGAGCAAAATCTGCTCCATTAGACCAAGCAATGGTCTGCAATTCTTCGTCAAGGGTTACTCTAGCAAATAAATTTTTGTCTTTGAGAGGTGGGTTTGCCTGCGTGGATCGAGTATCTTCGGTGTCATGCCGTGGCTTGACCACGGCATCCAGAAAATAATAAAAAATACTAATAATATTAGTATTTTTTAGCTGGACCCCGTGAATAAATCACGGGGTGACAGGGGGAAATGATCTACGCGGGGCAAGACTCGTACGGTAATGACATCGCACGCTTTTTTAAATCATAAAAATAATACATGTCCTATTATAGAGTTTAAGTATAACATTTTTCCCCAAGGTGTAAATTTTCTTGTTTAATTTACTTCAAAATAGTATGTTATAGTAAATTTCTATCAATAAGTATTTAATGCTATACTACGTAAACAAATTTCTTTCAAATAATAAAGTACAGGCTGTTATTTTAGGAATAATCGGTCTTGCTACTATTGCGATGCTTATATCATATAAGCTTGATGACCCGTCTTTTAATTCGGCAACAACTGGATATACTAATAATTTATTAGGGATTTTTGGTTCTTATCTATCTGATTTTTTATATCAATTTTTTGGGGTGGCAGCTTTTATAATACCGCTTTCTTGTTTTATTTGGGGGAAGAATTGCTGGCAACAGAAATATCGTAAATCCTTTATCCGTATATCGGTAATGCTACTTGCTCTTTTCAGTACCGCAGCTTTACTATCTAATTTTGATTTAGAATTCGTACCCTCTAATGGTGGCGGAGCAGCTGGTATAATTATTTTTCATTTTCTTAAACAATTCACAAATCAGCTTCATTTATTATTAGTATTTTTTACATTTATTATATTTGTTGTTTTATTTGAAATTAAATTTACTTCTTTAAGCAGCTTTATCATTAAATTAGGTAAATTTCTAGCGTATAAAATACAAACTTTTTTCTATAATCTATTTTCACAATTAACTTTGCCAAAATTATTTTCCGGTAAAGCAGATAATAAAATAAAGATTACCCCTTCTTATACAAAGCTGGTAAGTGAAAAAATAAAATTTACAGAAGAGCCAAAGCCTATTATGGCTAAACCAGCACCTGTAAATCCTATAAAATTCTTTAATAAACCTGCTGCTCCTAAAATATCTCAAAATGACGCAGCAGCACTGCCGCCAATTTCGCTACTTCGTAACCCTGAAAATCATCATATAAAAGGTGCTTCGTCGTCAGAGCTTAAACAAAAAGCCGAAGAATTGCTGACTGTACTGAATGATTTTGGTGTGAAAGGACAAATAATTAATATAAGTCAAGGTCCGGTAGTAACTTTATATGAGTTTGAACCGGCAGCAGGCACTAAAACCTCAAGAGTAGTAGGATTATCCGACGATATAGCCCGCTCGCTCTCAGCCCTATCAACAAGGATTGCGGTAGTACCAGGCAAAAATGTGCTTGGTATTGAGCTACCTAATAAGCAGCGAGAATTCTTTTGCTTAAAAGAGTTAATAGAAACACCAGAATACCAAGATACATCCACTTTATTGCCTTTAGTTTTAGGTAAAGATTTAGCGGGCAAACCGCTTATCGCCGATCTTGCCAAAATGCCACACTTACTTGTTGCAGGGACAACTGGTTCAGGTAAATCGGTAGGGATTAACGCTATGATCGTTTCGCTGTTATATCGCTATACCCCTGAAGAATGTCGCTTTATCATGATTGACCCGAAAATGCTTGAGTTATCGGCTTATGACGGGATACCACATTTATTAACGCCCGTTGTAACCGAACCGGCTAAAGCAGTGGTGGCACTAAAATGGGCAGTCAAAGAAATGGAAAACCGCTATAGAATGATGAGTAATATCGGTGTTAAGAATATCGCCGGCTATAATACTAAGATTCAAGAAGCAGTTAAAGAGGGAAGAATAATTGAGAAGTCAATTCAAACAGGCTTTGATCCTGAAACCGGCAGACCCATATATGAAACTGTGGCAATGAATATGGAAAAGCTGCCGTTTATAGTGGTGATTGTTGATGAGATGGCTGATTTAATGTTAGTTGCTGGTAAGGATATCGAGATGTTGATACAGCGTTTAGCTCAAATGGCAAGAGCTGCCGGCATCCATATTATTATGGCAACGCAAAGACCATCTGTTGACGTTATTACTGGTGTGATCAAGGCTAACTTCCCAAGCCGTATCAGCTTTAAGGTTACCTCTAAAATCGATAGCCGCACTATCTTAGGTGAACAGGGTTCAGAACAGTTACTTGGTATGGGTGATATGCTATTTATGGGCAATACCTCTAAAATTACTAGGGTACATGGACCTTTTGTTAACGAATCTGAGATTGAGCAAATTACGGAATACCTAAAAGAAACAGGCACGCCGGAATATATATCCGCTGTAACAGAGCAGCCTGATGAAGATGATAGTAGTATTGATATCGGCGATGGCACATCAGATGAAGTACTTTATAAAAAAGCTGTGCAGATAGTACGTGATGAGCGAAAATCTTCTATTAGCTATATTCAAAGATCGCTTAGAATCGGTTATAACAAAGCTGCCAATTTAGTTGAGAAAATGGAAAAAGAAGGAATAGTCTCCCCACCGAATCATACAGGTAAGAGAGAGATATTATTACCGGAGAGATAAAAGAGTGCCGTGCTATAGCTTAAATATTTGTCATACTGTGTCTTGACCACGGGGGGGGGGGGCATTGCCCGCATGGATTAAAAAATGTCCTATATGTCATTCCTGCGAAAGCAGGAATCCAAGAAAAAAAGCATAAATACAGCAAATTTTTAAAATTAAAAGCGTATATTATCTCGCTTTATACTGGATTCCTGCTTTCGCAGGAATGACATCGGAATCATGCAACAATGCCACCACGGGGTGACAGGGGAAGTTATCCACGCAGGCAATGCCGCCACAGGATGACACCGGAAAATAAAAATGACCTACTAAATAATCATAGATACCAATGAAATTACTAACTGCTAAGACTTATTTAATATTTCAAACAATCACTAGAATAGCTTTATGCATATATGCATTGTTCTATAAACAAGTTTCGCTTATAGAATTGCCGTTAGTGTTTATTTTCGGTTTAATTAATGATCTCATTTCTACGGCTTATTTCCTGCCTGTAATATTAGTTTTAATATTGCTGGGAAACTTAGCATTATCAAGGTTTAGGCTAGTCTACACGCCGCTTTGTTACTTATTTTACTGCGGTTTTATTGCCTCACTAATCTTTATTGCAGCAGCTGAACTTACTTTTTGGGATGAGTTTGGTACTCGCTTTAATTTTATTGCCGTTGATTATCTAGTATATACTCATGAAATTATCGGCACAGTTAAAGAATCTATGCCCTATATAGAGATCATTAGCGGAATTCTGATAGTTAGTGCTATTACTACCTATATCTTGCGAAAAGCTGTTATTTATGCAGCATATAATATAAACAGAAAATGTTGTTTAGCTACAGCAATTATTTTAGCTGCAATTAGTTTTATTGCATTCAAATTTTATAGCCCTGAAAAGCTAAATTTCCACTCTAATAAATATGCAGAAGAGCTTGCTAAAAACGGTCCTTATGAGATTTTCTCGGCTTATCTTAATAACAGTCTAAACTATAATAGCTTCTATCCCACTATAGATGATAAGCAGGCTTTAAGCATAGTACGCGATAGCTTACAAAATAATAGTGACAAATTCATAAATGATGACTCTATCGAGCGTATTATTACCTCTAAAAATCCGAATAAGCAAAAATATAATGTAATCTTTATTACAGTAGAAAGCTTAAGTGCCAAATTTATGCAAAGCTTTGGTAATAGTGATAATATTACGCCTTACTTGGATGAATTAACAAATAAAGGCATGTTTTTCACTAATATTTATGCTACCGGTACAAGGACAGTGCGGGGACTTGAAGCTATAACTTTATCAATTCCTCCAACTCCAGGTTCATCAATCGTGCGTAGACCTGATAACCAGAATTTATTTAATATCGGCACTGTGTTTAGGAATCAAGGATATAACACTAACTTTATATTTGGTGGTTATAGCTATTTTGATAATTTACGTAATTATTTCGGCGGTAATCACTATAATATAATAGACCGAGGTAACTTAACAGCTTCAGAGATAAGTTTTGCAAATGTATGGGGAGTAGCAGACGAGGATATTCTAAATAAGGCAATAGAGCAAGCTGATACGGACTATAAAGATGGTAAGCCGTTTTTCTCGTTAATTATGACTACCTCAAACCACCGACCTTATACTTTCCCTGATAATAGGATTGATTTACCATCAGGCGGTGGACGTAATGCAGCAGTTAAATATACCGATTATGCAATAAATAAGTGCTTAGAAACTGCTAAAACTAAAGAATGGTTTAACAATACTATCTTTGTTATTACTGCCGATCATTGTGCTTCAAGTGCCGGTAAAACGGAGCTACCTGTAGAAAAATATCATATACCACTAATTATCTATGCACCACAAATATTAAAGCCGAAAAAAATAGATAATCTAGCAAGTCAAATAGACATAGCCCCAACGATTTTCGGATTACTTGGCTTTGAGTATAAAAGCAAATTATGGGGGCAGGATATAATAAATAATCCAGCAAATAGAGCTTTCATAAGCACTTATCAGTTACTAGGCTTTTTAAAAGACGATAAGCTAGTAATCCTAAGTCCTAAACTACAGACAAAAACCTATATATTATTAGGAGAAGAAAAAGAAGAAATCCTGAGTTCTATTAGCCTTACCGAGGAAGCAATTAGCTTTTACCAAACAGCTTATGATTTTTATGTACAAGGGAAGCTAGTAGAGTGAAAGCCTTGCGTGTGTGGCTTGTTCAACTTTGTCGGATGGCTCTAAAAAATTGCTTGATGTCATACCGTGGCTTGGGAACTAGATCCAGAAAACAAAATAAAAATATCAATGTTATTGATATTTTTAACTGGATCCCGTGAATAAATCACGGGATGACAGGGGAAAATGATCCACGCAGGCAAGCCTTAAGCGGGAATGACACAGAACAACATTTTTACCTATTTTAGGTTAGTTTTTTAGAAGTTTAGTTTAAGTCTTAGAACCAGTCACGTAAAAGTTTTATATAAGTTTTTGAGTATAATTCTAGAGAAAGCTAATTGTATAAAAGCCTTAGCAGATGAAGTAGTGACTTCATAATCTTTAGAGAGTCTTCTAAAATTGCCAAGCCAGGCAAATGAGCGTTCTATAATCCATCTCCATTGTTGCACTTGGAAACCTTTGGTGCCAACATCAGGT
>JABFQA010001640.1:0-13135 GCA_022817065.1 Probaryconus sp. ZL-2020 | reverse complement strand
TGTTTAATTTTATTAAACAACATAATAAGACTCAATATTTTATAACTAATAGAGATTATAGAAAAAAAGTGTATTAAAAAATTAACGTCTACATCAAGTTTGAATAATAATACGTTTATTATGACTTTCTATTAGAAAATACATCGTTTTCTCGATTGTTTATATTATTCGTAATCACGAAGAAAAAAACTTAAAAAATATTAAACTTATAAATAATAGATAATAAAATGAAAGTAAAAGTTATTAAATCACTGAAAAAATTTTTGTCTTAGACAAAAAGTGGTCTTTTTATTTATAAAGTGTAGCCTCAAAAACAAAAATACATCTCAGCAGAGTTAAGTAAATAATTTCGGATGAAGTTTCAGATATTTGTTATGTACTGTCAAAATTGTTTTCAGTAACATATTTTCCCATTCACATCAAACTGAATGGGAACAGAATGAACTATTTTCATTTAGTTGTAATTGCTACGTAACGTTTGTATGGCATTAAATGGAGTTTTCTGGAGCAATCCATGGGAGTATAAATATCATCATACTCTCTTGAAATATGTCGAGCAGATGAAGAACTCGTATGTCATAAACGATGCAGGAGGGACCACTTATGTTCAGCATACCTACATAATGTGTGTGTTTTAAATATTTTCTCTCACGTGTGTATAAATAAATTAACAGGATCTCAATTTTTAGATTATTTAAACAACAAGAAATTTAGATGAATTTGATTCCTGAATATTTTAATATTTTACAAAAGTTCAAAAAAGTAAAATATCGATTATGATCTATTATTAAAATAAACCTTTTTTGCAACCACTGTGAGATTAATTTTTGGCTTTTCTTTCATTCTTTTTTTTTCTTTTTTGATTTTAAGATAATGATAACAAAATATGAATAAGAAGGCAAACGGTAGAAAGCGCAAGGCAAAAAAAGCGATTGTTGAAAATGAAATTGATGTTGATTTGACATACTTCTTTGAGCCCAAGATGATTGTTCGGGATAATCTGGTTTTAACTTTCATTGAATGTATTGTGTCTGAATGCAAAGTTATAAAATGTGGTGTAGAAACTATGAAGTGAATTTTTGGTATGGTAATTTGTCATGAATATATTCATCACGTTGTCAAGTCGTTTGCAACGATACAATTCAGCTTTACTGCTCTTATTATTGAATTTATCTCATAAAGATTTAACATTTGCAGTCCATAAAATTAATTATAATTTATGTGCATAAAGTTATATTAATTGAATTGCAAACAAAATTTAAAAGTTTGCAATTTTATTAAGTTTCCCCCTGTTGGGGTTTTTTTTTTATTCTTCTTTATGATAAAATTGTATTTACCACGCATAATGTGTTAAATTGGAAAAACTTGTTCCTAACTGTTCGTAATTAATAGAAATGAAATCTACTGTAAACATGACGTGATTACTGGCTCGCCAATCACCCCGGTTGCCATTCTCGTGTTCCCTATAATTTGCGCCATTATTCGTGCAAAATCAGACATCCGACGGTGGAATAGGGAACGACTTTGTTCGGGACAATAGCACCACGCATCTGGACTATATCTGCTCTCTAGATTTTTGCGACACCCCATTCGCAATCGTAAGAGCAGCGTGATTTCCATTTAGTTGCGCGAGGAAAATTTACAGCTGTACGAACAACAAATAATAAACGCCAGAAGAGTGTCATTGTGGCGCTAAATAGAAATGAGCGCAATGTGGTTCCAGCGACACTTAATTCGCGTTAACGCCGCATGTTACTTTTCCGGAATTGAAACGATACCAGAGAGAGGCGTCTGGACTAAATTAAATCTTGCAATTCTCGCACCGCAAAGTACCCAGGATTATATTTAGTGGCAAAAATTATGGGGTGCCTATGGAAGTTCAAGTTTAATGACTCGGTTTAGTACCGCAAAACACAGTTCTAACGCGTTAGCACGTGATTCTTTGATTTTTCCTTTCCTTTTGCTTTTTTTTTTTTTTTTTTTTTTGCAAAAATAAAATCATCATCAAATGAAGACTGCAAACATTTCTTAAACTTCCCAGTGATTCTAACGCCAACAATAATCACCTGATATTTGCATTAGGAATTCATTAACCGACAGGCTTCGCCTCATTAATAAACTTACAAGATGATTTATGAATTAATTATCGAGGGAAAACGCGTGGTGCGAAAACGATTTCGAGTCCTCTAATTTCACATGGCAAAACGTTCTGGGATCCGCGTGACCTCGGCTCAGCAGCCGAGTATTAATAATAAATCACCGCGGTCCAAAGTGCGATATGCTAATCCTAACGCTCGAAAGGGTGGAAGCCACGCCGACGAGCCAAAGGTCGCGTCAAACCGCAAAGTGGCTCCTCATTCTCGGAGGTGGTAAAATATGAAAATCAATAAGCATAAAAATTAACGCTCCCCTAACACCTATAATTTCATCGTCATCCGGGTTAATACCAACATTACCATCGACGCTCTGTGTAATTTGACCGCGACACAAATACAATAAACGAGGATATTTATGCCCGCGAATTTTTGCCTGCGACTCTTTACCGATGCCCCGGAATACGTGTCTCGGCTGCCAAATTATACGGCTAAACTGGCTGATTTATGCTGCTGCTTTGCCGTAATAATACAAGCAATAACGATAGATGCATTGCCCGAAAACAAGAGAGGACACACACGGTACGAAACGATGGTTTTACAGCCGCGGCCTTAATTGTACTTATTACTCTGGTGAACGAGCGCGCCGTCAAGACACTTGAATGGGCAAAGAGACGGCCGAGTGGTTGCACACGAGCGACGGATTTTATAACCGCAATGGGGTCCGGTGCACGCTCGGGCCCGCCTGGATGTAAACATTCGATTTTATTTCTAGCAGTCGCCATCAAATTTATCGCCACGGGATTTTAGTGATCGTTCGCCCGAGTAACGGACGGCAAACGGAAAACTGTGCGTTTATTGAGGCTGTTAATTAGGGCCCTTGATGGCCTGTTTTTCAGCTACCAACGATTCCGATCTATGTCCATTCGTGTGTTCCATTTCATCCTGATCCAAATTGCCAAACCTTGAATGCATTGACAAAAATCAATTTTCCACAATTATATTCACATTTTCGAAGAAGTGAAATAATAAAAATGAATGACAAGAAAAAAAAAAAGAATATAACGTAAAAAATAATGTGAGAGAGTAGAAAAAGGGAGTAGAGGATCCTGTGGAATGTTCGCTTGGAAGTTTAATTGCCATGATTTATTACAAAAGAAGGACAGTTATGCCACGCCAGGCTGTTCTGTAATTTCGTTAATTAGGCAAATGTAAATCATATGATAAGTTAATAACCCGACGGTGGAATTCAATATGCGTTCTGGAAATTGAATGTCACGAGCGAGCGTGCGGTTGCGGAAGATTCATCATTGCGCGTTTCTTATGCGAACAACAAGTAACACCACTGCGGGACATTTCTTTTTCTTTTTCTTTTTTTCTTTTCGCCCGCCACAAGAGCAGCTTCCAGAGTTTCTCTCCCGGGGTCAGAGGATCCGCCTGACACCGTGATCTCGAGTTTAAACGGGTCATTACGCGGCTGGTAACGCGGTAATAATTTCCGTGAGACCCCTCGGCCGAGCGAGGAGTCGACAAGACGAATGTCGAGTACCGTAAGCAATCCATTCTGCGAACACGTTTTTTTTTTTTTTGTTTTTTCTTTTTACCCTCCACCCCCAGCATTTATTTTTTTAAACCCTTTTAACGTCTGCTTAACTTTTTTATGATTATTAATTATGACGCTGAAACTAGCTGAAAATAGTTAGCTGAAGGTAGCTGAAGGTAGCTGAAGAGAGCAATGGTTATCAAGTAAATAAAAATTAAAGAAAAAATTAATTAAAATTATTAGTTTTAATAACAATATCTTCAACAAAAATTGCAATCCGTTAAATTATGATAATTTTGACCTGTGGCCTATGAATAATCGATTAATTATTAACAATTGTTATAAGCAATTGTTAATGACTCGAGAACTAAAAACATGCAAACGCTGAACATTTGCAAAAGTCATATCTGTAGTAACTAAAAAAGACGTGCGCTAATTTCTGCTTGTTAGACTCTTAAAAATGTTTATTTCAATCAAATAGAATCTTTTTCTTTGGAAGCAAAATTCTATTCAAATATGGTGTAAAAAGCATTTGCTTTCATTGAAAAAGTTCTTTTTCGATGAAAAAGATTCTATTTAGACAAAAATGAATATTGTCATAACCTCAAAAATAATATTTTTCGTTTAATGTGACATGCTTTCAATGAAAAGGGTTTCACTGAAAAAGAATAATTGTTTGATTCTAATAAAAAATTTTTCAGAGTGTACATTCAGCTAGTTTCAACGTCATTTGTTAATTTCATCATTATTCGAAGAACGATACTTTTGAGGACAAAGAATTGGAGAAACATTGAAAATAAAATAATGACTTACTCTGGGAGAAATTTGAAAAGTCCATTTCCACCGAATAATCTTATCTACCGGCGAAAATTGAATTTGGGAAGTGTGCGGCGACTCGCGATGAATTCTCGCCTTATACTTTACACCGACGAATTTCATCCTCTTATCCTGGAACGAACGGTCCAAAAGACAAGAAGAGAGCCGATTCCCTCGACATTCCCCGTTTGGCCGCGAGGTGCAAAACAATTCATTACCGTATGACCCGCGACCCCGTAGCGCGAGCCGCTCATTATCTTGCACTTTGATGATTCCGAGCGCTAAAACGCCGACTGCGAGAGAGGGTTCGCGGGAGGAGCAACGGCGAATCAAAACTTTGAGCAAGGAGGGAGAGGGAGGGGAACCCCGTTTTTTTTTTTTTTTTTTTTTTTTTTTTTTTTAATTCGAATGTTGATTTTTGCCACTCAATATCCTTTGTATTTTGCGTCTTTAGATAGTTCGCCGCTGGTGCGTCGCATTATCTCCGTAAGAGAAAGTAAAGTATCGCGACAGGTGATTTGTGACTACGAATCCTATAATCGCGCTTGGAATACAAAAGGAAGATCTATTCCAGGTCAAAGCTAGCGCGACGAGGCAATTTGCATTTTGTAAATAAGTGGCTGATTGCGAAAGAATGCCTATTGGAATTTTACCGGTAGGAAGCTACTACTACTCAATCACCAAGGAAATGTTTTCATTATTGAATCGTCTTATACAAGATTCGACATTACATTGTTCACTAGATTACTCTTAGAAATTTATTTCTTACTTTCCGAGTTGAATGCTATCTACAATTAAATTAAACTGAAACAACAGTGAATTTAGAAAAAAGAAACCAAATATCTTAAAATCCAAATTAATTGATTTCAAACATTGCTGATTAAAAAATTAAATAATATTTCGTAGTTTTCAGAATATTTTATAAGCATTCATGTTTTTGTAAAACGCACAGTTTATGTTCAGTGGGACACTCTTTGTAAATTATAAGAGATGATAAAATATTGACCATTGAAGACTAAGAATATGAATATTTTGTTCGTGCAGACAAATAGGGTATTCTTTTAAAATGAAGTAACGGAATTTAAATAATGGAACGGGGTTTCAAATGAACATGACCAGAATGAAGAAGTCTTTGACATGATTGTTCTCAATGAAGAAAGTTTTTATTTATGTGTAATTCTTTACATAAAAAGTTACAGTTAGAGTCATAACTTTTGTTAGATTGAAAAAGGTAAAACTGTTAATAGGATAATTTATTAATATTCTTAAAATTCCAAAGAATAATATTTTTCAAAATTTTCGTCACGCCTGAATATTTTTTACTACTTGCCAATTTTTAGGATTACAAGTTTTTCTATGTAACATTATATTTTACCGAACAACTTGAAAGTATTCGATTTTATTACATACTAGAGTTTAAATAGGTTTCAAGTTTTATAAGAGATACTTACAAATTTATCGAATACTTCAATTTCTTAAAAATAATTTCCAATCAAGAACTAGAAATATTACTTATCAACTTTCATTGAATATTGCCGTCAAGCGAAAATTATGCTTCATATTTTTTTCGACAAGGAAATAAAACCTGTTTTTATTTTTTTTTTTTTTTTTTTACAGAATATTATATAAGTTATTTGATATACTATTCAATTTATACAATCCATGACATTTTTCGTTACAAAGCCATATAAAAATGTAACCACAGATTATTCGGTGAAAAGTCTTTCTTGAAATTAAACATTTAAAATTTCCAGTGCATAAATTTCGTGTTCCCCATTGTCTCTAATTGATTCCAATCGCTTTCCATTTGCCGGGAACATAAACAGAACTGAACATCGATGTCAGACGTTGAACAGTAAGCGGGTGTCTTATCCCTCGAAAGCTGTCCGTTTTTCGGCGCTGGTCTCTTAAGCGGAGCACAATACCGTGGCCTCACGATGTACGTGCAACTTTCTTACGCGCGGCATTCCAAACTGGTCAGCAACCCAGCCGACGGTTCACCCGTCGTCTATACGTTCGCACGAATGTTACCAACGTGTATATCTTTCACGCGCGCACCTCTCGAAAGACGCTGGGAATTCGTGGCGAACGTACGTACGAACGAAAGCGGCAAAAGCGGCGTTTCCCCGCGGGCTTTCTTCTTCTTCTTCTTCTTCTTCTCGGCTGCCGAATATGCTTGCACGTGCAATCGCCAAGCGCCAGGGAAAACACCGCAAAAAATCACCTCAAAACCGGCCGCGCGTGTTTCTACACCGCCGGGGTCCGAGATACTTTTCCGTAGCGACAACAACATCAAAAGAAAGTGAAACATTCGTTGAAATGTCGATCTTGCGCGCAAACAAAAAAAGCCCCATTTGAGATAAAAGGAAATACACGTTCATTTCCATTTAGTCTTACAATAATAATTTCCTGAAAATATTTTAGCATATAAATTCAGGAAAAGTCAAAAAAAAAAAAAGTTGAATTTATATCAAAGTTGAATGTGATGATTTCATGACTCATGAAAATTAAGTTCTCGTTAATCAGACGTTATGGAATATTCGGAATATTCTATGATTAATAAATATTTTTGATGAAAGATTTGTCTTTTATTGGTTGGAGCGAAATTTAAACTGTTATTAACTCAAATGAATGACTTACTAAAGATAATAAGAATAAGAGTTGCACTTCAGAACAAACCAACCGCAGGAATGTGTATGGTTATATTCTACTTCATACGAACATTTCTTTAACTGCTATAAATAGCAGCAATAAACATAAGTCGTTTTGCCATTATGACTATATTCCATGGGGAATTTATGATTTAACAATGCCAGGGGTAAAAGTGCTCGCAAAACGCTTGTATGATGAGGATTTTTATTGCTTTACATAGCAGTTACAGGGGTTTTTGAAATAGAATGCAAGTGAACTGTTTTTACTTCGGGGGAAAAAAACTTTTGCTTGAGATTTGTATGGAATTCGCGGATACACAATGTTGAAACTCATCTATAATGTATGAAATTCTGTTCTTCGATTTCTGGCTGAATTTTATGGATCGAAACAATTCGAAAATATTTGCAAAAACAATTTTGTAAACTTTTGGAATCGTACGATACGCAAGTTTTGCGAATTAAAACATTGTCAACAAAATGACGCAAAGACAATCGCGAAATTAGAATTCTGGTTTGGAAAAAAAAAAAAAGAGATAATCAATTCAAAGGAGTTGGTGCACTATCGGCTATGTATATAGAAAGGTGTGTACCGTCTCCCTCGTCTAATTGATCGAGCGTGAAACCGAGATTAATTGAATTAACGTGACTTGCCATCGTTAAGAATAAAACAACTTAGAACTGAGATCGAACGATCGAACGATCGGTCCAGTGATAAATTTCTTGAAGAATTCGACAAGCTCCCGTATGTGAGAGCTTCGCGAAAAAAGCCCGACGAGATTTCGTTTCTTCGAACATTTTCTTTGACCACGATAAATGACTCCAATTAATTCATTGCGTAATATTCACTAAAGCAACTTACCGCGAAACGAAAACTAACCGACCGATTAATTAACCGTTTTTACGATTTTTATCTTCTCTTATATTAATTAATTTATTGTAAATGCAAGTGCTTTTTTTAGAAATTAAGAGAAATTTCAAGTGACTGAATAAGGTGAAATTTTGTAATATGGAATTTCAAATTTCCTCCCGGATTAGACCACTTACTTTTGAAAGAAATTTAAATTACTTTTCGTTTCTTTGAATTTCATACTTTCTTTTGTCATTGAAAACCATTTTTTTTTTTTTTTATATATAAAAATAAAAAAAAATCTTAACAGTATAAAGAGTTAAGATGCAATATAGAAAGAACTGTGTTTTTGTAATAATAGATAAATACAAGACAGTTTAAGAGAAACGTCAAATGGTGATCTTGCGAATATACTAACCGCTAGCGATTCATACTGTAATGACATTTTTAAGCATTTATGCAAATATGCAGGCACTGAGACGCGATAATCGATATCGTACTTTCTAATTATGGTGTGTATTGAAGATTGCAATCTAAGCAAGCAAGTGTGTGCTTGAAAGTTGTCGAGAGCGCGTATCAGTCGACACGTGATCTCCAAAGAAATAACCACGTGTTTAAGCTGAGCCATTAGCACGTGAGAATATTAAAAGACAAGAGATATTAGAAGACAGAGAAGGAGGAATGCCTATCTCAGAAAAAAATTGCAAATGTAACAACAATGAATAATTTATCGTTACATATGTTTTGTCACGTAAGAAGAATGTTGAAACGATATGCAGAAAGAAAAATTCTTTCTTAAAAGCTCCAGAAATATATTTCAAAAAACCAAGTTTCCTAGTTTTATCTAAGTTTCAAACTTCCATTTGGCATAAGCGTTGAAATATTAGCAACAATTTAATTCTGTTAGATGCCAGTTAAAATAAATGCCAACTGTCTTTGTTCCGAATGTCTACGTCAGTAATATGAGACTTAATCTTACGCTGAGCTATCGCAATCAATTACAAAGCATGAAACACGCACGTCGCAATATTTTACTCGGCGCGGTTAGGCGCGCGGCGTTTTCAACCCTAATGGTCTGGCCATGAATCAAGGTATGGGTGTGACTAACGTGACAATATTAGGGCTGGTGGCGTCTGTCACTGGGCGGTAAGTCTTCGTTAATTTATAACCGGCCGATGAGAGTCTGGCTTTTGCCGTTAAATGCAAAAACCCATCCACGAGAGCGAGCACGAGCGTTAAATCTATTCGGATACGGATCGGCGAAAGGGATCGAGAGCCGATTCGAGCCTGTATATCGGCGTCGAAAGTAAATGCACTTTTTTTGTCGCTTTTCGAGCAGCTCGCTCTTTGAGATTGTTGTTGTTGTTGCCGAGGTATTGCTATTTGACTTTCTACTTGCGAAACGGCTCGCCATTCAAAATCGACGTACGCTTGCTCGCTCGCTTCATTTTATATGCATACGTTATTTTACATTGATTTATTGCATTCCAGATGCAACAAATTGATTCGTACGGTTTCCATTTAAATATGCGCGATGACAGCTCGTTGTTTTCATTTAATAAGGGGGCGGCGCTCGCACAACGATATTAGCATGGTATTTAGAGAGTTAAGCTGTTGGCTTGTACTACATGCGAGGATTATTAATATTATTAATAATAAGACATTTGGGATTTTTTTTTTCACCTGTTATGGAGTTGGAATAAATGGGACACAATGATTTGCTAGTTTTTTTTTTTTTACGTCTTGGACAGTTTTGAAGTTGCGTCAGAGCTCGTGAAACATTGCGCAATCGTATTTAGGTCGTTTGGTTAAATTATTAGAATGTCATTTTTAAATGGCATTTAGTCGATTATTCTTTTCTAAAACTCAATTTTATCTGTAATTGAATTTTTCTCACGTTACAATATCAATGCTATTAGTTAATATAATGTTCAGGATCAAATTGTTTCAGTCGGCATTGCATCAATATTTATTTAAGAAGACAATAATAATTATAAATGTCTTTACGAAATACTTTAATATCCCAATAAACTCTGTACATCGTGACTTTTTTTATCTTTTTAATCTTGCAATAAAACACTACAATAAATTATTATTACATCTTGCAAAATAAGTAATGGTAAAAATGAAAAGAATTGCACGCTTGTTACAGAGACACTTGGACAAAGGCAGTGACCTTGCGGAGGCAGCCAGCACCAGCGGATTGCGCGAGCTCGCCCGTTCCCTGAAGCACCATCTTCGAGGTTTTGGTTCCCGGCTGGAAGACAGACGGGAGTACTTGGAGGATACCTCGCGATGCTGTTTATTGCAGGACCGAGCGTACGAGTGGGCCCAAGAGGCCAAGTTAGCCGGCGAGCGTCGAGCGCAACAATTTCTCATGGCCAGGCCTCCCCTGCCCCCGGAACACTTTGCAGAAATGATGGCCCTCGCGGAGAAACTCGGCAATGAAGTTTTACTGGAGCAATGCCGCGTCGCTAGAAGCAAATGCGCCGAGGCATTAGAACTCGCTAGGATATCATCCGCACCAGGAAGTCCTGCAAGAAGAAAGTCTTACGCAACCACCGATTCTGCTGTTTGGGATGATTCTCTTATTAAACGTTAGTTGCAGCTTTCGTTTTCCATTAATTTTCTATTTGACAAATGAATCATCAGAAATTAATATTTTAATATGATTTTTCACTAAATGTATATTTTATGAATAATTCACGTTTTTAAAAACATTGTTTTGATAATGTCATGGAAAAAATTGTAGGTACTTCTTGGGAAGACAGCGACAGTGGGGCTTCCTACGCTGGTCCCGTGGATAATCTGGGTTCTGGAAACAATGGTCGACAAATCTTGGATAACATTGCGGAGCTTCGCGAGAGCGCGGAACAACTTTTGGAATGTTCTCCGCCGCGAACTCCTCCACGAAGTCCAGGTCCAAGGAGACTCATAAAACCTCCTGTAAATTCGCACCTTCATCGAGCGCCCAGCATCGCTCCTGGGATGAAGGCTAAAAAGTACGTGCCACTTATCCTAAAAAATACATGAAACCACTTCTTACCTTACTAACAAATCTTCAGTTTTTTTCTTTTTTTTTTTAGTGTTATAAAGTTTAAAATATATTCCAAATTTCGTCCTTTAAAAAAGTAATATTTTCCAAATGCAATAACTTTAAGATAGAATTCTAACTGAAAAGTGAATATAGAAAACACCGTGTTAATTTGAACCACCGTTGTGTTCGATAATTTTATTCGCTGAAATAAAACAAAAAAGAAAAACTGAGCATGAAGTAAGGTAATAAGTGGTTGCTAAAGCTCAAAAACCGTTACGCAATTGTCGGAGTCTAATGAAACGTTTCTGTGCCCAGAACAATACTGCTCATAATGAGGGAGATGATACAGACTGAACGCGACTACGTCAAGTCTCTGGAATACATAATAGAGGTAATTATCATTAGCTTGGGATTAGCGTGTATCTAACTCCATAATAATCGTCGCCCTGGATTTTTATTTATCAACAACAATTTTTTTTTCATTACTTTATAACAGAACTACATACCGGAACTAGTTCGTGAAGACATACCGCAATCTCTTCGTGGTCAAAGAAACGTTATATTCGGAAACGTCGAAAAGATTTACGAATTTCATAGTCAACACTTCTTGAGAGAATTAGAGGAATGCGAACAGTCGCCTATGATGGTTGGTCAATGCTTCCTGAGACATGTGAGTAAATTAAAACTTACATCGATAAAAATTGATTACAATATGTTTAATGAAATAAATGTTTTAAAACTTTGTACTGAGATGTTAAAAAATCTGAAATTTATGACAATTACAAATATTTCAGGAAAACAAGTTTTATCTCTATGCCCTGTACAATAAGAACAAGCCAAATTCTGATTCCCTGATGGCTGAGTATGGGACAAAGTTTTTCAAAGCGAAGCAACTCGAGTTGGGCGATAAGATGGATCTTGCAAGCTATTTATTGAAGCCCGTACAACGAATGGGAAAGTATGCACTTTTGCTGCAGCAACTTGTCAAAGCAGGGACAGACCTTTCTGATCAAATAAATGACAAAGACGAAAAGGATGGTGAAAGTGAAAAGCCTATGGTAGAAGGCGAGGCAGACTTGAGAGCAGCCGAACAAATGGTTCGCTTCCAACTTAGACATGGCAATGATCTGCTAGCTATGGATTCCCTTCGGGACTGCGATGTAAGTTCATAATAATAAACTTTACTTCAACGAATTGATTTTTTATTTAAAAAATTTAGTTTCCTTAATTAATCATGATACGAAAATATTTACTAAATTTTTATATATAGGTAAACGTAAAAGAGCAAGGCAGACTTTTGCGACAGAACGAATTCTTGGTTTGGCAAGGGAAAGGGAAGAAATGCCTGCGGCAAGTTTTCCTCTTCGAGGATCTTATACTTTTTAGTAAAGCGAGACGATTTCCAGATAGAAAGGTAAGATGACGAGTTGGCAAAAGCATAGTTGCTATAATTAAGGTAAGATATCTGATTCAACTGTACTCTTATCGTTACAGAATCTTGACATATACATATACAAACATAGCATTAAAACGACGGACATAGGGCTGACCGCGGTGATTGCGGATTCGCCGACTAAGTTCGAAATATGGTTCCGTAAAAGAAAACCAGGAGACACGTATACGCTACAATGCGCAAGCGAAGACATCAAGAAAGCCTGGACCGAGGAACTGAGCAATTTGTTATGGAAGCAGGCGCTCAAAAACAGAGGTACTACTGTTGTATTCATAAAACAATGTAATATATTTTTATTTTATAATAGAAAAATGTTTCTTCTGTTAAGTAATTATTGTTGCTTCAAGTTCTGAATTTATAACACCAATTACTTTGTTTTCGAAAGGACTTGAAAATAATAGTCAAACGTTTTAATCTTGTACAATAAATCTTGTGTTAATTGCCCTTGAAAAACTTGATGAAGTTTATGATCATCGATCATAAATTTTATTGAAGGGAAAAATTCACTTTCAACAATCTGTAACCAATTAATGATAACACATGATTTTCTTTGTTTTTGGCGAAAAACAATTTTTTTCGTCCAAAATCACTTTTTTCATGAAAAATTCTCATTTTTCACGTTTTTTCGGTGTTTTTGACGATTTTCGACGTTTTTGGCGAAAAAAAATTTTTTTTCGTCCAAAACCACTTTTTTC
>JABFQA010001639.1:0-13138 GCA_022817065.1 Probaryconus sp. ZL-2020 | reverse complement strand
TTCCATGTACATCATAACATTTTTTCCATACACAAAGGAAAAAAATTTATTTTATATGAAAACAATAAATTTTTTCAGATCCAAAAAATTTTACCTGCCATTTTACACAATGACATTTTACCTGCCATTTTACACAATGACATTGAAACTAGCAGAAAATAACATAACCTAGAAGAAAATAACGTTCATAAAAATAAGTTTTAAATTAATTTAAAAGAGGAGCAAACGAAAATTTTTCTAGAGCAAACACCAAAAAATGTCAACAATATGTGCTCCATACAAATTTTCTTTCGTTTCCCTTTTAAATAAATTTTATTTTATTTTTTTTTACCTATTTTTTGCTGGAATTTTCTGCCAATTTCACTATCATTTTTACACATACATGCATTACATTGACTCATCCATTTACAATATAAAATTCCATGTACACTTTTATTTCTTAAACAATAATTTAAAATCGAATAACTTATGTATTATTTTATTTAATTATTTACAATTTTCAATAATTCATTTTTTATTATTGAAAATTGATTTCATAAATTTCATTTCATTTTTAACTCTCCCACGCATTCACTTCGTGTAATTTCGCGCGTTTTCGTCGACGTTCGGTTACGAGAAATTCAGCAGCAGACATTCAGACATTTTCATGTTTCAAGAATTCACAGTAACTTTCTGTGTGGCGCTTGAGAACATTGTGTCAAATCC
This sequence comes from Probaryconus sp. ZL-2020, assembly GCA_022817065.1. Classification (NCBI taxonomy): domain Eukaryota; kingdom Metazoa; phylum Arthropoda; class Insecta; order Hymenoptera; family Scelionidae; genus Probaryconus; species Probaryconus sp. ZL-2020. The sequence continues at coordinate 12,433 of JABFQA010001639.1, read as the reverse complement.
ATTTCTCTCTGTGTGTTAAATTATTCGTGTATAACTCCCTTGTAAAAGAATATAAAGAAAAACAAAAAATGGAAGCAAAAATGAAACTGACAGAAGAGCCGGTTTGGCAAAAACTTCAAGTACTTTATAGCGAGCGAGGACAAAAAATAAATATCTCAAAACTATTTCAAGAAAATCCAAACAGATTCAACGAATTTAAGTAAGACTTGTTTTCATTTCTCCTCTTCTCTTTTTTTTTGTATTCACTTGATTCTATCAAGACACGCACGTGACCTTGACTTGACCTTTCAAATGGAGACATTTAAAAGTTCAAAAGTTCCATCCAAAGAATGCATTTCTCTTAATTATTTCAATTGAGAAAATTATTATTGTTATTAATAATGACGTTACAATTGTTATTATTATTTCCGATGGTGTCTTGTCTTCTATAATACAATAAGTAAGGTACCCGTGGAGGTTGGGGTTTAAGGACGTTCCCTTCGGGAACTCCTTTGAGAGAGCTGTCATCGTAACGCACCCAACCCCCATACCCCACGTGAAAAGCGTCCGTTAAATAATGGCCTTTGGTTGCCTCCTTTCCATCATGGTACGTTACAGCAAACAGCTTGTACTGCCTTTGTTTGTTACTGAATTTCTTTGTAGCATTTGATGATAAAAATTCTATAACAAAACAATTATAATTAAATGAAGAATAAATAAATATTAACTATTAATTAATTAAATATTGTACTCACTGTTATCTATTTTGAGATTCACTGGAAATTCAACTTGTTTCAAAATTTTGGAACATCCATCTAATTTGTAATCGAACCACTTTAGATGAAGAATCAAAATTACGGGTAACTCTTCGAGGAAAACTTGTTTCCATGCTTCAATTTCTTGTTTCGTTTTACTGCATGTCATTCCTTCTACTGGATCTTTGCCAACGAGAATTTCAAAAGCTCCTCTTACAGATTCAGCTTTCTGTTTATAATAAAAATGTTATCAATTATTATATTACAATATAAAAGTCATTTTAATTATTTGTAATCGCTGTTACACATATCTTTTCTTTTATTATAAGAAACTTTTAACAGTACCTCAATATCCAGTTGCAAGGTAAAGAATGGCTGAACATAATCTGTTGCTTGTTCACCGGCTCTGAATACTCTCGATCTAAGTTGTCCTCTAAATATATCAGATAATGGAGTTTTGCCGATTTCGGTGCATCGTGTAATTGAACCTTTATTTTTTGGGCCCATTATCTACAAACATCAAAATTTTTTATACGATTACATTTAAATTACTTCAAATTTATTTTTGCTTTGATTGAATGACGTTAACTTAAAATTTTGGAACTTACCTTCCACTCCTCTCCATCCTGATTTAAATTAATGTTAGGATCTACTTTCTCCGTTATATTTTTATCATTATTTGCTATTTTCATCAACTGCAATGAATAATTTTATTAATAAATTTAATTAAACAGTTTTTAAGGTATTGTACAATTTCAAAGTGGGACAAAAAAAAAAGAAAATAAAATCTTACTTCTAGCATTTCGTCACTTATGCCATTAAGAAGACAAGACAGGAACTCTTCTGCATCTTCTTGTCTACCTTCTACAGAGAATACTGATGATGTATTCTTCAACATTGTGTAAACATAAACTGGTTCAAAAGGCACTCCGGACTGAATATCTACGATTGCATTTTCATTGCGCTTTTGCGATCTGTCTTTTTTATACGAAAGACGCGCTCCATCTGAAAGTGGCGTGAATTCTTGGACAAATTTAATCCTGAAAAGTAATTTAAAAGACATTATTATTACTATTCAATAAATATATTTTAACATAATTAATTGATTAAATTATCCTGTACTTACATGTTATCTAAAAGTGGCGTTACAGAATTTTTTCTGGAAGCATTTTTTACATGCGGCATAGCCATTAATAGATTATAAAACGGCGGACAAGCCAGTAATGCTTGCAATATACTATTTATGTAACAATAATTACTACGATTTGTTAAACCTCGCGGTAGTAAGCTTACTGTTTGTTTGTCCATTTGATAACCGTGTAGAAATTCTGCAACGTAACATAAAAAATATCTGTATTAGTGATAATTGTTATTTATTATTAATTTTAAAAATTAAAAAATATCAAAATATCTTACCTCCCATTCTATAAGTAATCGGATCATTATAGCGATCCTTTGCCTGTGATTTGGCAGCATCAGAATTACAATTGTGATTACCGTTGGAATTTGTGGAAGCTGTATTTTCCTTTTGTAAGACACTATTAGAACTTTTATCATTGTCATTATTATTATTATTATTATTATTATTAAACGAAACTGATTTTCGCTTAACATTTTTTTCCTGTGTTGCGCTGTCGCTTATATTATTTTCGGCAGTTGGAGTAACATTGAGCGGATTAATTTTTGCTGTAGGTTTTACTGTACAAGTTGAACTTGCATTGCCACTTGTGGAATTTTCTTTTACAGCCATTGCCCAGGATTTAGGCATGGTAAGTGTTTCAGTAATCGGTGATGGCGGTGTGGGAGAAATTTTTTCAACAATTTCTTCTTTAATATTTGATTGTACTTTGTCCTGTGATTGAGGCTGTTGTTGTGAAATTGTTGAAGAACTTGTTGGTATCGCTTGTTTTTCCTCCTCGATATTTTGTTCAGGTATGTCAATTTTTGGAACTGCAGTAACTACATTTTTGACATTAGAACTTTTCTCTTCAACTTTTGGTACTACTTTTGTCTCCTTAGCTTCAACTTGTTCAGTGACAACAGTTTTATCCACCATTTCTTTTTCATTCCCATTTTGCTTAACTTCAATGCTGCTATTGATATTAACCATGGGTCTCTCTGTCTTATTCTCTTTAGTAGAATTATCATTTATTGTCGAAATTATACTGTGTTGGATCTTAACGTTCACAGGAGGATTTTGTCCATTTACGGTGGACTTTCTTGAAAAAACCTCGTCTTCCTCTGCTTCATCATTTGTACATTCGTTTAAATTGGAATTTTTTAGAATAATTGTGGTGTTCAAAATATTGGTTTGAGGCGACGATTCTTCTTCAGAAGTCTGACGAATCGGTTGTCTGTTATTCACGCGAGGATTTTGATTTTGGTTCCGATTCTGATGGTGAGTGTGATGACTATGATGATAATGTTTATCTTGACGTTCTTTTTGGGATGTTGTATTACGTTGAACGTACCCCTGATTATATACGACTTCACCATTAGGTGGTGGTAATTGCATTATATTTGAGCTTTGTCGTGTAAATTTTGGATTTTGCATAAAAACAGCGTTACTTGAAATCAATGTTGACTGTTGCCAAGGCATAACATTAGAAAAAGTTGTAAAAAGTGGTGGACCTGTGACAGGATCATGGCAGTTTCCCATCATGTCTGCCACTGGAAACATGAATGGCATGAATCGGTCTGTTGCAATAAAAGTTGGTTGTGGCATTTCGTTATGATTGATATTGTGACTGTGATTGCGATTACTGAAATTATCATTACCTCCGCCTCCGCCACTAACACCTCCAGAGCCACCGCCACCTCGTTTATGTCCCCGGCCTCTTCCTCTACCTCGTCCATCAAATCTCAGATTTGATTGAGACATTTGATTCCTCATGAATTGAGCATCATTTGCTGCCAACGGATGCATGCTTTGTTGATATGGTTGCATGTTTTGCATACAGTGATAATTGTTCATGTCATGTGAAACATAATAATCATTTCTCTCTTGTTGTACAGGATAATATGGCGGAGAGGGAACCATTGAAAAAATGACGTTTGGTTGTGCAGGGATGTTGTTATTTTTCATCATCTCATTATTTTCTTCTGAAAAATTTAATTTCTCGTTAAACTATTGAATTGTTTTCTTTCAATGATGATTGTAATTCATTATATTATTACTGTATAATTACCACAAAAATGCCACTCTTTTGGTTGTTCTGGGACATTGGTTTGTTCTGCATTGTAATTATCATTTTCACCTATATCCCATGGCAGTTTTAAAATATCTGAAGTTGGATGGGACTTCAGAATGTTATTAATCTCATGTTTACCAATATCATCCAAATCAGTTAAATTCAGGAATTCATAATGGGTCTGAAATTAATAATTTATTATTTTAAATTAACGAAAGTTGCATTATTAGCAGAAATATCAATAACATTTTGTACAAACATTCAATCCTACACATTTAAGACATTTTTCTATTTACCGGAGAATTTAAAAAAAAAAAAATGTTTCAAAATGTCCACCCTTTTTATACCCTCACAAACACACAAATATACATATATACAAGCATGTACATTTTCTCTGTCTTTACTCCTTAATTCGTTCTCTTTCTTTTTTCTCTCTCTTTTTCTTTTCTATCCATCTCTATTATATAAAGTCATCACAATTAAATTTTCAGCAAAAATATTTTCAATTTGATACACACAACCAGAACAAATTTAATTAATTATATGTTATTGCCGAGATTTTTTGTATCTAATATCTGATTATATAAAAATCTCAATATTATTAACAATCGGACATATGCATTATATAAAAAAAAAAAATAATATATTGAGTTAAGGTTACGAACAAAAAAGTTTGTTCTGGAATTTGTAAAATATAAGAACCAGGAACATTAATATCAATGAAACTAGGTCGATTTACACAAATTTTAACGTCGATTGTTAGTTGATAAAAATGACCGGTAAATTCTGATGAGTGATAGGAGAAGGCGATTGTGAATGATATTTAACCTCAAAAGTGTTCGCGGATACCGTGGCGGTTGTCGCAAGGATGAAAAATTTTTATGGTTGAAAAAGAAATGTTGAACATAATGATGAAATAACAGTAGAAGAAAGTATGATGTTGTTGTCAACTTACGTTGGTTGGTCTAATATCCATCTCAAGCAGGATTATTATTGGAAAACATAGGTGCGTTCTGTATTGAATTCTTAAATATAATAACGGAACGATCTAAAAGGAACTCCAAATCATTCCTCGTAAATTCACTTCTCCGTTCTGAGAGAGTCGTTCTGTTTCATTCGGTGATTCGAAAATCCTTTCGATGACGTCAAAAATAGTGATTTAAGATTGCTGTCTTTCTCGATCTGTAATCCAAAGAAAGTTATTAAAGAATGACAAGACTTACGAGCGGCGTCGATTTATAAACCTAACATAATCTACAAAATATGTTCTTAAAGTAAGGTTATATTTTCTTCCTTGTTTAACAATTTTATAAATAAAGGACAAATGCGACATAAGTTTCTGTGATTGGTAGCACTGCCTTTGAGATGGAGTTTAAAAAATAAATAATGTTTGCACAAAAAAAAATTCCCTAGTCAAAAACACTGTAAAAGTTAATGGCGTAGATGGCGCTATACAATGGACTTGATGTTCTCATCTAAATATAATCCATAGTTCGTTTGTCGTTTGCCGCCTGATGCCGCCGAAAAGCTTTTACGAAATTATTGTTTTTGTGAAATTAAAAGTATTTGCATGATAAGATTATTGTTAAAGAACTTGAATCCAAAATTATCAAGTAAGAATTTTTATTTTTCATTTATGTATATTTTAATTGCAATTATTATTTGTATGCAGAAATGTATTCAGAGTTGAAATTTATTTTTTTTTATGCTTCAATGTGATGTTCTGATTTCATCACTTGCACAGCTTCCCTGTTTATTGTCATTGCACATTATTGCAAATATAGTTGCTCTTTGTGTTATTAATTTATTTGTTTTAATTTTTTGTATTTGTAAATACTTTAATTAAAGATCATGACGTTTATGATTTTTTAATTTATATAGTAACAATATATAACCTGAAAAGAGATATAGATAAGACAATGAAGCATTTGAGCCATTTTTTGATTTATATGAGAACTAAACAAATAATCAACGAAATATTGTTTTTAATTTTAATATAAAATGAAATTTCATAATAAGAAATAAAAAGATTATGATCAATACTTTTAAATAACTGAAATATTATTTAACCACTCTCATTTTATCTTTGTCGTACTTATTATGAATCATATGAACTGACAAGGATAAAGTATCTGGTTTTCTAGTAGATTTAAAATTATGCTTTATCTTGGATTTTGTTATTCGATAAGAATTAGATAAGAAAATAAATATATACAATTGAAATTTTATTCTATATGTCGTTTTATCTGAAAATTCTGAGAAATCATTTCTTAATTATTCATTATTTCTTAATAACTGCAAGAATTTCAACACTGATTCAAGTAGTAGTCTCTTTAATAAATTGCCATCAATACACGTGGAGTGAGCAGTCTATGTTGTTTTTTCATTGACGTTAACAATAATAATCATAATATTAGTACTCTTACTATTATTATCTAATCGTAAGTCTGTAACATTATACAATTATATTAAAAGTTTAATATAAAATATAATATGTATTTTATAATATTATACAAACATTTGATACAAAGTCTGTAAAAATATCAAAATTACGCAAGATAGTCAAAAATATTGTTCAAGCATCGTGTTGTACAATCCAATGCAATCGCTTGTTGGTTTTATCTAAAATCTCAAAATTTATATAAAAAGGTATTGGGAAATAGTTTTTTGATAAGAAATATTATATATATTGTAATTACAACATTTTTTAAATTGTTAATCTTTAATTCGAGTTTTCCTTGAATGGCTTTGCTTGGAAGGCCATTACAGACGCAAGGTGTTAGAATCTTATTCAAGTTCTATTGCGTTTTATATTACGTGGAATTGAAAAATTCATTTATTGAATTGATACGAGTATGTTGCTGTTGCAGTAATTATATTATATATATATATACATATACGTTTCATAGTAATTTATTAAGTTAAATTATCTAAAAAGAAATTATAAAAAATGTTTTTACACTTTTTTCTATCATATGTGCATTTCAAATTCTTTGTTATATATAATTGTTCTCGTTTATCTTTTATTTTTTAAAAATAAAGAAAAATACATGAGTCTGATGGATTTGCATTACAGTTGTATTTTGCATAATAAAATTCAAGATATTTTTTAATAAAACTATGGTAATTGGGTCTACATAATTTTCAAATGAAAAAATTTTTATACAGATGAGTCACTTTTTTAAAGTTGTTCATTCGTTTTTTAATTATTAAAAATACATTTTTGCAACAATTATAATTTATAGAAATAACTATATAAAGTTTTAAAAATAACAATTTACAAACTGTAATTCATATATTTTTTCAGGTTTTCAAAAATCAATAACAAGAAAGAAATTACTATGTAAATAAATTATTTCAAACGTGATAACATTCAAATTAATTGTTCTAAAAAGTAATTGTCAGTTAGGTACTTTATTAAAATATAAACTGAGACTGAACAATAACGTTGAGAATCAATTGGTATTTGAAAACATGTTGGCTCCTGATAATTTATTATTACAACCAGAAGATGAAAATAAGGATAAAAATATCATGGAACTAGATAAAGAGAATAATAAGGAGATCATCAGTGAGACAAAAAATGATAATAAAATTACAAATGAATCAGAACTGAAGCAAAATAGTATTGAAAATATAAGTGAATTACAACCACAGAATAGTAATGACAAATTACCAGAAAACCAAAATGAATTACAACCACATGACAATGAAAACTTGAATCAATTACAATCACATGATAGCAACAGCATATTAAGTAATAATGTATTACAATCAACAAATTGTACCAATGAATTACCATCAGAAAATAGCAATGAGAATAATAACGATAATCTAAACATTAATGAATCACAACCAATGTTTCATATTGAAAATACAATTGATGAACTAGAATCAGAAATTGTAGGTAATGACATTGATGAATTACCTGATGCAAGTATTACTGAAAATGCAACTGAAAATACAGTGGAAAATTCAGTTGAAAATACAATTGAGAATTCAGTTGAAACTAATACAGAAAATACAAAGTCTGTAGAACAAAACAATGAAGTCAGAATACCTAAAATAAAAGTTGCTACTTTTGCTCAAATTTCTTCATTAGAAAATGATGAAGAAACACCGAAAAAACCTAACACTGATGACAACAATAAACAAAATGATGGAGAAATAAATGATAATGCGAATGCAAAGAATCCTGAAAATGAAAGTAACGTTGAGTTGAGAGATGTTGAAATGAAATATGAAGTGAAAAAAGAACTGACCGATGATGATGTTTTGAATGATTTAAATGATTTGGAAAGCTGTTTCGATTCTCCAGATAACTTAAATTATTTGGCTATGGACTGCGAAGATTTAGCTGGAATTAAAGAAGAAATTAAAAAAGAAATAAGTCTACTGGAGGAAGGTGAAATTCTTGAACATGCTGAACAAGATCTGGAGACACAACAGAAGAAACCGTCGCCTGCAAAAATCATCAAAGAAAACAGAATAGAAAACATTTATGATGAAAAGGTATAATAGAAATTTTAACATATCTTTTTTAAAGTTACTAACATTACAAAAGATTATATTAATTAAAGCTTAAAAAATTGACCTAATGTTTTTTAAATCCATCTTTTTATTTATTTCAGCTAAAATCTAAACATTTTCAAGCAAAAGAGCGTTTTAAAACTGTGTCCAAAATTTTAGAAAGTAATTATCCGCCTTACAAAAAATATTTATCTAAGCTGGAAAAGGAATCTGGCTCGTATTTTTGTAAATTAGATGAACCAAGACACGGACCATGGAATATCAGACACACCAATCGTTGGAAATTTAAATGTAAATATATGATTATGGTCACATGCAACAATTTACATAACTTTAACTATTTTATCTAAATTTTATTATTAATTTAAAAATTATTTAAAAAATTTAGGCAACAAAGACGTAATAAGAGAAGATTCAAATCGTGATCCGCTTATGTCAATGCTTGAGACTCCTATAAGAAGAATAAATTTCACATTGGTTGCTGTAAATACAAATGAGGCAGATATTAATATTTCTGATATTAATCCAGAAAATGATCCAAAGTATCCAAGTTTTATTCTCGAAATTGTCAAGGTAAACTATTTATTTCTATAATACAAAAAAAAAAAAAAGAAAAAATTATATAATATGGATTTTATTTTAGTTTTAATAAAATCAACTTTTAATCAATATTATAGGTTTTTCAAGAATTTCTGAATTCAAATGAAAGCATTCAAAAAGAATCGATTAAATCAGAATTCGAAACAGTTGCTTGTAAAAAAAGATCATTCACTGGAATGACAATGCGTGCCAATTGTAATAATGAAGTCATGGCTGTAATCATTGGCAATAATGTCAGCCCACCTATGATGGAATCTGTAAAGAAATATATGACGCTTTTTGGAGGTGGAACTAATTTGAAGTCATTGTATTGCAAGTCATACATTAACAAGTAAGAATATATTTTTAATGTAATAACTTTTTCTTATTTAATTAATTAACTATATCCTTTATAAATAAATTATATTTTCCATTGTAGAGTTGCAGCAAAAAATTTTTCATCAACGACATTTTTATGTGGACAACAAAGTCTTGTAGAAAACTTAGACGGTATTAAACTGGAATTGACCCCAAGAACAAACTTTTGGTCAAATGTTAATGGTGTAGAAATGTTGTCCAAAACAATAATTGAATATTTTACACCTTTATTGGAAAACACAACGCTTGTGGAGATTGGTTGTGGAATTGGATTAACAAGTCTTATGTTATCAAAAGTATGTATAATCACAATTATTTTAATAATATAAAATAATTAAAAATGAGTTTTTATAATATTTTTTTTTTTTTTTTTATTTGCAGAAATATGATCATGTAATTGGCATGGATAATGCTAATGAAATTGAAGAAGCAGAAGCTCTTAGAAAAGTCAATCAACTTCATAATGTTTTGTTTTTAAAAGAGTCACCCGAAAATATAGACCTTATGTTTCAGCAACTTCAGAAAAAGGATAAAGTTAATGCTATCATAAATAATAATAATTTAAGTTGTGGGAGATGTACGTTTCAAGATAATTATAATTTTTTTACTATTCTTATTATTCTTATTACTGATTAATTTTTATTAAATTTCATTTCATTTATTTATTTCAGCTATTCAAGTGATGACAAATATTCGGAAACTGAACCCTGTAAAAAGACTTGTGTTAATAGCGTCATTTAATAAACATACTACAAATATGTTACTGGAACTTATGAGACCATCAGATGATGTTATGGGAAACGCGTTTGTTCCTGTTAAAGCATGTGTAATAGACACAGTACCTGACACTGATCATTTTGAAATTGTAGTTTTAATGCAACGGAGAGTTGTTCGTAAAACAGCGAATGATGATATGGATTGGTCAGAATATCCCTTACCTTCAGAACCAGAAACGTAAGATTAAGAACTTTCTCTTTATATATATATATATTATTGAAATATTTACAATTCAACTGGCATTTAATACATTATTATTTTTTCAAATCAGAACTGAAATTGTAAAACCCACCGAAATATTGGAAAACGTGAAGCAGCAGCAGAAGATCTTAGAAGAGGCAACTGCAAAATTATCATCTTCTGACATTGGTCCAGAAACTGCAGCGCATTTGAAAAAATTGATTGAATCGCTTATGCAAAAAACTGATGCTCTACAAACCAAGCTTCCTCTAATAGCATCAACATCGAAAGTTGAAGAACCAGTTGTTGCTGCTGCTCCTCCACCTCCACCACCGAAGGAAAAATCGCCTTCTCCAAATGATATGGATTTACAGTTACCAAAATTTGAGCCTGGTGTTAGTAAAAAATACCAAAACATCCAACCGTTGGAACCAAATGTCCGAGGAAGACGTGGTGGAAAATTTATTCCTCGTAACAGGCCAAACCCACCACTAAATCGAGACAACGTCGTTAAACAACCTGAACCAATGCCACACGTTTCAAGATTTCAGCCGCCGCCGCCGCCACCGCCGCCTTCTGATCCGAATGATTGGGGAAGCCATTCTCCACCTAGATATGTTCGACTGAGTCCTCCGCCTCGACCCATTACACCTCCTTACTATGAAAGGAAATATCGTCCGGTTTCTCCAATTTGTCCGCCAGCTTTTGCCACGAGACCACTCAGATCCAACAGTCCAATTATTTATGCCCCAAGACATTTGCTAGAACCCGAACCAGTTTACGAAGAACGTTGGGACGACCACGACGAACCTCATCCACGAAGATATTCGCCCCGCTACGAACCTAATTGGGACGATCATTACAGATATCGATGTGATGAACCACAACCCAGGCATTATTCTCCTCGAAGACATTCACGTTCTCCAGTCAAAAGACGTTATTCCAGGTCAAGATCAAGGTCGCGGTCTTATTCCAGATCACGTTCTCGTTCTTATTCTAGATCAGATTCCAGGTCTCGTTCTTATTCTCGTTCAAGATCTCGTTCGCCGTCTCCTTATGTTAGTAGAAGAAGAAGGAAGCATTCACCTTCTCATAGACATTCCCCACCACGTAGTCATCGTACGAAACATAAAACTCATTCCCGTTCATGTCGAAGAAATAGAGTATCACCCTATTCTTCAGCCTCCTCTCCGCCTCAATCGTCTTCGTCAACAACTGGTTCAGTTTTCAGTCGATTAGAAGAAAGACGATTGCCAGCAGCATCATCTCCTGTTATTGATCCAGAGGTTATTGTCATTAATGATTCTGAACCCACGTATGATGGCACTAAGGATACCAAGGAAAAAGCATCTCTGGTGGAAAGTAGTAGTACTTCTGCTACCTCCGCTAAACGCGGTGTTAAAAGAAAACAAAAGTCAATGGAATTTGTAGAATGGCACAAACCTCTTTTAATAACTTACAGCCCTTCAAGAGCGCCAAAAGATGTTACGCCATGCTCAACCGGTGAGAAATTGGAGCCAGCCGATATGGTTTTTGAATCACCGGAGTCACCGAAGGAAGACGAACAACAACCGCGCGATCCAAGATTAAGGGGGAAGAAGAATATTCCACCCAAGGTTGTTCTTCATGACAGTTCTATGGAAGATATGGATTTGCAAGGTTTGTACAAAATTGTATTGGTACTAACCGAAAATAACTTTGTCACGTTGAATTCAAGGATTCAATATGCATCCTTTTTGCATCAAGAAAAAAACTAACAATGATATTTAAATGATTAATTTCTACACCCTAAAAGTAATAATATTCATTGTATATTTTTTCAGTATACATTAATATTATTGTTTTTATTTGTTGAATTAATTTATTATATTTCTTGGTCATTTCATTTTGAAACAGCTTTTGTATTTGTAAGTTTTAACCCTTGGTTGTTAATCTGGGTCCATCTGAGTAATCAAGAAAAACTAGAAAAAGAAACTGAAATGATTATCAAATGAGTAAGAGAAGAAAAATGAAAATTAGAATGGCAACGAAGGGTTGATTAAATAAATTAATTAATCTTTTTTT
>JABFQA010001638.1:0-13138 GCA_022817065.1 Probaryconus sp. ZL-2020 | reverse complement strand
TTAAGTTCTTTTTTTCAGAATATTCTCCCAATAATAATGAAGAGCACCACGTCGCCCTTTTTTTGAATTTCATTTTATTAACAATTTAAAAACAAAAGACACTAAAAGAGTGAGAGAGATAGATGATTCGAGTGACGAATCACCTTAATAACAATCATAAAAATGCATTTTTAAAGCAATAAAAAAAAAAATCAATAAAAGAAGATGAATGTTATTCCAAATCTTGCGTGTCATGAAAAATGTTATGCATTTCACGATCTTTTAGTAACACCATGGGCGAAGACTGTACACGCGTGCATATAAACATTTATTTTGCAACGAAAACCAATTTAATTCAATTATCAAAAACCCTCGACAAGAGAAATAATAATTAAATTCTTGTTAAAACTTTTATAAATTTGGCAAAATTATATTTTTCATTTCGCATACAATTGTCAAGAAAAGATATAATTTGTGCCAAATTAATATACTTTTTAACTAAAAATTTTCTGAATTATTCTCTCTGTGCTATATTAATATTCGAAGAGAGACGAATTTTCACAAAAGTGCTATGAAGACAAATTGCAATTACTCATATCTCCAGAATGTATCGCATTCAGTTGTAACAAATTGCATTTCTTTAATGGCAATTGTAGATCGTTGACACGACTTTCTAAAAATAACAAAAAAAAAAGTTGTTTTCGGCGCTGTGATGAACCGAATTCATAGCGATTTTATGATTAAATCGTCTTGAAAGACAGTCGTTATTTTTTTAATACCGTAGAACGAGTTTTCCCCGATTTGCCTGAATATCTTCGATCGGCCGCAAAATCGTCAAAGCGCCAATCAGTGCGTTAATTCGAGGACGAAAGGAGCACGAAGCCGTGCGCTTCTATATAACAATTTGTTGTGCCTTCTGTCGTGGCTGCTTTCGGCGATTTGCGATTTATTTTTGTATATCATCGACCTCTATCTATCTCATACCCTAACGTCTCCTTTTCCTCGTCGAATTCCCTCCCTCCCCCCCCCCGCAATTATTCGCCGCATTATTATACATACGCGTATATATTTATATACATATATAATGCATATTACGCGAGAGATATTAAAGATCTAAGATCTTCATTAGCACAGGATTAGTAATCGCGTATATATGTTACACAACTTATATCTTTGTACTTTTTTCTGTAGATACAATGTTCCATAACACTGTCTCATATTTGATTTGAAATAATAAAATTTCTGTTATTAAACCAACGATACCTGACTCTATTTATTTATACTATGAGTATATGAAATTTATATTCTTTTTTTATAAATTTTGTTCTTATGTAAAAAAGTACAAAATATTAAACAATTTGGGTACGTCGAACTCGATTGTCTCGAGGCAATTGGCAGTTTTAGTAAATAGAGCGCGTGTCGGGACTTTTAAGTGCCGACAAATACCAAGCGTTGCCTCCCACGAAAATTCTGAGTCGCATTACATCTCTCGTCCTGCTGGTCGATTCGACGAATTTCGGCTGACAGGCGCTTTTTTTAATGGTTCATTTCGTCATACCGTATGCGAGGCGCCTCAAAAGAAACTCTAATTACAATGATCCGAACGGCAGCCCAAAGCAAAGTCGCCGTAGTCGATCTGGAGTTTCCGAAGGAAGCCCGAGGGACATTTTACCTCTAGTGAGATCCACCCACGAAATTCCATTCTCGTTGTCAGTCGATCTCCTCGACATGCCGAAAGATACGTCAGTGAATGCAACGTTTGTTACGCGTACGTCTACTGACATGCTGCAGGCATTCTTGACAAAAAAGAAACTTGGCTATGGATTATCTAGCGCTTAAAAACGTATTTGCTACAAATTCCAACGTTGAATGATTTACAGTCGAGGTTCAACCGGGTATTATGAAAAATTTATAATTTAATTATATTTATTTCGTGCTGAAATAGTCTGGATGTTTTTGAAACTTCAATTATTATTTAGTTCGAATTATAATTTCAGTGTGATCTAAATTTTATTACGAATATAACTTATCGCTTCAATTTTTCAAATAACAAAAAATAATGCCCAATACTTAAAGAGTAATCAAGTTTTATGGATACCTCCAACTGAATAAGAAAAAAAATATTTTTTAATTTTGCAAAACGTCCAAGGCAATTTACTTCAATCTTATATTAGGGGAACCCGAAGAAGTGGTAGTAAGATGCATTAAGATAATCGTTGCTCTAAATAATTCATCGCGCACGAGGCACTCAAATTAATACCGTATTATAAAGATGATCGCCTATTCAGAGTCTGTTCTACTAAGTTCACTTTCTATGTGCTCTATCATTTGACAATTCAGTGGTTCTCCGCTTTCAAAAAGGAATCAGAATAGAAACCAAAAAAATTTACCCTCATTATAAATTAAAAGAAAAACGATTATTTTCAATGAAACGTATAATCTCAAATTCAAAATTAAAATTCATTTACAACATTTGTACCAGCAAAATGTGAATACATTTTCTTAGACCATAAAGAGTGAATATTACTTTTGAAACGCGATATAAGGTCTGATCAATATCTAAGCTTAAAATCAAGTTTGAAAATTAATCTCTTTAATATGGAAATATAATTAAAGAAAAATGCCATCACTTTGGGATTTGTGTGTTAAATAATGGGCACCGCTGCCAATTTGAGTCGTATTCAAATGAGGAAAGAAGCGGTACAGAAACGATGCCGCACACGCGTGCAGTATAATCTTTCTCGGAAGGGCAACTCACTCGGATGTGATAATAATAATCTGACTTGCGGCCACTTAGCTTACGTGTAATTTGGCGCTTAAGATACGATGATGATTTCGAGGAGTCCCACGGGGCAGAGTTGAACAAATGGATTCACCGTTTGTATGTAGTCTGCGTGCATTCGTTTTGCATGTAGGCGACGAATTGTCTTTGTTCCTGAAACGTGGTTCTTCTGCCAAATGAAATTTTTCAATCGTTTTATTTGTCACTTAGAAAATTAACTCTCCTCTCTATTCAATTTCAACAAAATTTTTAAATTTACTTTAAATTATTATTCATCCTGCCTTCTTTAAAATATTAAGAATACAAATGTTTAAATCATGCTGACCCAAAAATATGAACTCTGTGAAAAAGAAAAATTACACGTTGTCATTGAGACGTGTTATTTTTGTTTTACACTTTATAGCACGATCTGTATTTTATGCATGAAAAGTGGCCCAATTCATGCAAATACTCGAGCCATTAAATAGGTATAATATTCCGGACAGCGCTGTTGTTTTCGGACCCAGCATTTTGGTCTGTTTCGAATTTTTTATCTTTGGCCTCCGGCAGCACCGGGGGAGTCACGGCTGTCATGCGACGATTTTCGTGCTCTCGCGTATAAGTAGCACGTGCTCATCATTGGCAAAAAGTGGCCGAAAAAAAAAGGTTTGCAAAAAACGCATTAAAAAAAAAATCCAAACTACGTCCAACTGCTGCGAGGACTGTGGTTAGATTTGCGTCTAGGGCTACAGGGGACCATTTTGCAATTCTCCGAATGCAGTTTTTGAAACTCTCCGCCCTCGTAAGACAGATGGATCCCGCTAGACTGATACTAGCTAAAGGCAATGACAGTTGTTTCGTTACATTTTATG
Source organism: Probaryconus sp. ZL-2020 (assembly GCA_022817065.1). Lineage (NCBI taxonomy): Eukaryota > Metazoa > Arthropoda > Insecta > Hymenoptera > Scelionidae > Probaryconus > Probaryconus sp. ZL-2020. The sequence goes on along the minus strand of JABFQA010001638.1, from coordinate 9,526 downwards.
CCAAATATCTTTAAAGAATTGAAATTCTTTTGTAATGTTGAGTACTTCGCTGATTTCGACATATGGTAAAATGAACCGGAGTTATTTTCATGTTATTGGAGGCTTTAAAACCAAGTGCTTTAAAATTAGAAACATACGATAAAAACTATATATTTCTTGTAAGTCAGTATTTACACGTTTTTTAAGATAATTTTAGTAGAGAATATTACCAAATAGTTCTTGTAAAAGGTTTGTTAATTTCCATGTCGTAACATTGTAAAATAAGTTGACTTTTAAAACATCATTTATTTGCATGTTAAGTAAATATATTTAGCAGAGTTGTTAACATGAATTTTCGAGGTGCTTCGTGTATTGCACGAAAATACAAGATGTTTGGTTCGTAATTGTTGAGTCAACTTCAAGAATTTCCTTAGAAGGTGTTCGTGTTAAACAACTTTTAATAAGCTTATTGATACTTTTCGTGTTCGATAATGTTTAAAGCGAAGTAAAGAGTGCAATGTCTCCGTTATTTTTCGAATGAATTTTTAAATTATCACTGACTTGACAGTTCTCTCGACGTTTTAAAATTTAGGTCTTACTTCAAGATAGGACTAATAAGTTTTAGTAACAAATAAATATATAAGAGTATCATAATCAGTTGACTGTAAATTGGAAGGAAATTTGCAAGTAGAATTTTCGCCAAAGATAGTAGGCAATTTACTAATTGAATTAGAATAAATTTTTCTAGCACAAATGAATTGATTTTAATTGACCAACCAAGAGGACTTAAATAACTTTATAATTGGTAGCAAACGTTTGTTTTAATGCGAATAGAAATTCTATGTCCAGCAACCGGGCGTACAAATTTATTCGAATTTCAAAGTTAAATCTAATTTACAAGCAGTTGTGTCAAGAAAGAAAACAGAAGTCTGAAGGACGAACACAGTCATAAGGTCGTAACTCTTTGTAATAGCTAATATCTCACGGCAGCCTTATAAACGTGAATTGGTTACTGGTTGTTGCTTACATCTTATAAAGATTTATCGTCTTTGGGTAAGAAGAGAAGAGTCGAAGATGAAATAAAAGCGAAAAGGAGACGGCACTCTCCATACAAGAACTGATTTTCTCGAGGCACTCTCTCGTTGACCAATTAAAATCCACTTTTAATCGCTACTATCTAATTGCTGGCTCCGATTCTCGAGGGTATTTCATAGGAATGCGCTTTAGGGATTGATAAAATCTTGAAATTACTGATTTCCAAGTCGGACTTTCTTCCCTTGGTTTACAATCACATTTTATTGGCAATTAAGCGTAACATCCGTTCGCTGTTGACAGACTTCAAACTGCGTTACACATTTCAAATATTAGGACGATTGAAAAAGTCGATAGTTTATTTCACTTATATTCGTTAAAAATTCCAATACTCAAATTTATTTACTTTATCATCTAGTGGGGTATTCAGTTTATCACTTATATGAAGTTTTCATCGATTAATTCATCGAAAAATTTCAAAAATGAAAATAGTTAAAAGATACATAAAGTGAGTCATTAGAAATAAAATTAGAAATAAAAATATTATAATTCAGAAAACATTTCATACAATAATAAAGAGAAATTTAATTGAAGATATAATTATACCTGCTTTGGGTGCAATAAAATAGAGATAAGGTTTATGATCCACATCTGGCCTTTTATTGAAAGCTCTTTCTTATCCCAAACTTGGAAAATTTTTGGGAAAGTGGTACTTTATTGTAATTTTATTAAAATTTTGTAAAATTTTCTCAGTCTATGATTGTCAGTGAAACAGTGAACAAGTGCGTTTAGGAGACTCTTCGATTTTGGCGGGTACGAGTGTTGCCGTTGCATTAAGGTTGGCCAAAAGCAATTTTTTTGTTTTTCATTTACTCACTAGTGAAGTATTTCAATTCGTCTTTCATTTAAACCCACATATAGCCTTTTATCAAAAATGCTTTCTTGTCCCAAAGTTCATAAAATTTTTTGGAATAAAATATTTACACAAAAATGTTTCGATGAATTAATCGATGAGAACTTCATACACATACGGTAATTACAAATTTCTTGCCGCAGACCATTTTTTACTAACCTTATTTAAAGATGTTTGAAAGTGATTCAACGTTAAATACGTTACTCCGCACAAGGAAATTTTTGCTCTTGCCACGAATTTCATTCTTCAGCAAGATATTACACTCTTTCTCAACACATCGCTACATTGTATGAGATTACATCAGTAATCTCTTCAGTCGTAACTTCGAATGTCGACGAGACGTCGCTGCTCTTTTTCCTATTTTTGTTGTCTATTACACTGCAGCTTTGGAAAAACGGCTGTTGGAATAAGATAAGCAATACAGTTTTGTGAGGTTAAAGTCGAAGTACTTTTTACATTTCAAGCTGAAATGCCAAATTGAACTTTTTACAACTTTTGCGAGTTCCGAGCTTTTTCCTTGGCTTTTTGTTCGTACCCCTGGATCTTAATTGATACTAAATTAAGACGCATTCTTTTCTCGTTTGTATTTTCGTTAATACCATAGAAAATATAATAAATGTATGCAAGGATAATGGGATCTATTCTAACTATCTTAGTCGTACAGGTATCAGGGAAACGCGACAGCCCTTCCGGTGCTTCAATCTCTTCATCTTCCACTCCTCTCGTCGACTACGACGTACGCTGATGTATGATTTAATGCTGGTTCCGTGAGTAGACAGAGCACCAGAGAGCAGAAACGCTAGACTAGACGACGAGCGGCGTTAGAACGATGGATATAAGGGTTTGCCTCGGTGTAGCGTTGCAGTGAGCTCATTAATTAACTAGCGAGCTGCAAAGGGTGGTTCAGCAAGATGTTCGAATCCGTTTTATTAGGCAAAATGAAAGACATCCTACGGCGTCAAGGAAACTTCATTGGAGCCATTATAGATTTCGTTCGGCTTATATTTCATAATTGACTTACGTGAAAAACAAAAAGGAATCACCAATTTATATTTCATGTCTATTGTTCTGTGTTCGTGTTTTATTGAAATAAATATGAAACCGTGTACGTTCTGCTAACTGTCCAAGCAATCTTGTTACAATTAACTATCCAACTCAGAGCAGAGGAAAACTATCAAAATCTAGAATTTGTAGCGAGAGGACTCGAAATAATTGATTATTTCCGAACGTTGCATTTCGGAAATGAAATCGACATTGCTTCGACGGTTCGAACGCGTCGTTAACAAGGTTAGGAGGTCGCATCCGTTGGTGGTGTGAAGTAGAAAGGAAGGAAGCGAGGGAGCGCCGAGTATTTTGAGATTCGACAAGGATAACCAGTTACGTGGGAGACCGTAAAGTCGATCGAACTAAAAGAGATGATGAGTAGGAGTAGCAAAAGGAGGAAGTCGAGCAAGGGGTGGTATCTCATCAAGCTACGTTATAACTGGATCGTTAGAGTTGTCCTTACCAAGAAAAATTATCCTATTCTTCTTTTACCTTTTTTTGTCAATTTGTAAGGACTTTTATTTGTTTTTAATAATAGGAAGGACGTTGGTTGCTTTATTAATAGGAAATAAAATGTTACAAGAAATATCCCTAACAGAAATTGACCTAGAAATGGTTTGGATGTAACACTAAGCACTAATGTAGTTCTGACCGTGACACATCGCCTGATCTGGGCTGCATTAATGTCCAAAGCTGAATGTAGATCACATCTTGATCGATTTCTATTAGGAACATTCAATGGCACTGTTTATCCGGTATGATTTAGTCCATCTACGACTAGAAACTTAGAGTTATGATTATTAATTGGGAATTTAATAATATATACAACAGAAATCCATTTATATTTTGAATTTCTATTACTGAGTACATTTTGCTTTTATTCATAAGAGCTGTGAAAATTCGGTGCGAATTTGCGATGCTTCAGAATTAATTCACTAACGTTTCAAAGCGGATTAAGCATGAGCTTGGCACTTTATCCAGTACTCGACGCCTAACCAGTTACGTTTGTGTCGACCAAAACTAGATAACACTTCAAACTATATCTAATATCAAAGTTACAAAGAACACGTTTAATTGATTCCTATCGTAACCAGGGTTATTGGAATTTAATAATTTCATTTCAGTTTTTAGAATAGAAAACTTCACCAAATTGAAATTTTGTTCATTTTGGTTTGTAGAAAAATTTGTTAGAGAACGAGTACATATGTAAAAAGGTGAAAGGTTATTGGCAATTTTATTATCTGTTGAATGCTACAAAAAAAACTTATAAACATCGCAAAAATGCCTTGAACGCAATATCGAACGCATCATGCATTAATCATAATCTGAAAGAAACGCTGCTAACAATAAATCTCACATGTTTTAATTAAAATAGATTTCGATTCAGAATTTCATAAAAAATGGCTATCAGTTTTAGAGGATTAATGTGGGATAGAGTGAAATCAATCATTATGATTTCACTTAATAATAGAAATAAAATGAGGATACCGATAATGCGGCTTGTTTCCGATTGGATAACAAGAATAATTGAATGTTGCATTTGCAGATAAGAAGAGAAATATTGCCGAACATAAAGCAAACGGTACATCATTATGACGAACCCATTTTTCAAGCAATTGACCTAGAACTTTGGATCATCATTAATTAATAGTAAAGCCGCGGTTTAATTGTATTATGCTGATAGGAATTATAACGACGTTTATCTGGAGCGGGTTTATATTGATTAGAATTTCTAATTTAGTCGAATACCTTTATATAAATGATGATTTTCCTCGGATAAATACGAAAGCGGAAGCGCGCGATGACGCGAGGCAGACCATTTACGCGGCTACGCCGAGTCGTATTAATCCGTAAGTCATTACGCGCGGTGATTCGCGAGCTAAACATAATTCTCTATTGCCACGTGGACTCACTTAACGCGACGGAAGCGGATTGCGGTCGTAGCTGTCTATCTCACTTGACAATCTATCAATTAATTAACGAAAATGACGCTCTTGCTAAATTAATACCATTGTTTCCACTAGGATTTGGCGTGCAGAATGGTATCGTTGTTGGAGTCGACGCTGCTTGACTGGCGCCCCTCGATTTGTATATGCGTGTCGCGCACAGCGTAGCCATTCGACCCGAATTACCGGATATCTTAATGAGTACCGTAATTAATACGGACGTAGCTTCGAGTAGATAGCGCTTAACCGAAACGCACGGGCTTTGTCGGGGACATGTACGTACAAGATAACGCTATATCTGCCATGAAATACAAACTGACTGATCGACCAACGAGAGTTACGCATCACTTTAGTCGAGATTCCTTCCATCCTAATGGTTTGACCAAAAGCACCTGCTTCGAAATTGGAGTGGATTATATACTTAGATCTTCCAAGCATTGTTGGAATTGGGACATCAATATTTACACTGTTTTCAAACTACTTGGATGTGTGGTTAGGGCTTCTGGATCAATCATGAATAAACCTTAATTAGTCTTGCATTGAAAGTATCTCTCGGGATTTACATTACGCTCTATACTAATTGTTAAAACGAATCCAATCATCGTAAACAATCGATTGAAAAGAAATTTGTTATTATAACAAATTCACTGAATTACTGTAAGTATTCCTCTTGTGCTGAATTTTTTACTAAGGTGAAATATTAAGGGTCGACGATGAAAGAATAATATATTTGTATCTAACGAAGTAAAAGTATTAATAAGTACCCATAGACCTGGTTTAAGTGCCCCCCATAAAACTGCGATGTCATTAATAAAAAGTTATAAGCTTTAATGAAAAAGGAACATAACGTTAATTATTGCGAGGATATTCGTTTGATACGCTAATTTGACGAACATTTGTTGTTCCATGATCACATAATTGTACGCTTGTATCGCTTGATGAAGCTATTCGAGATTGCTGCGATGAACGTTATACGTAGAACGTATCGTTTATTATGCGCATGAACTTTCACCATTTCAATGTAAACAATGTCGATGTAATACGATTACATTTTAGAATACGTAAACGTTATATGCGTTTTCATGAATGCATTTTTATCATCAACCGTGTTGCGTTTATTGAACTCTTAACTACTTTTATTATTATTTATGTTCCACGGCTTACACATTTATTCCGATGGCTCTTCATAAACATATCCTGTCATTTCGATGCATGACAATCATATTATTGTGAGCTGATTTAATATTCTCATAATTTAATGAACGTTAAATTAAAAAAAAGAACTATTTTTATTAAGGAAAAATTAAGGTAAAAAAAATATTGCTTTTCCTTGAGTGGTTCTGAATTTATACGATGAACTTTAACCTTGTTCGGTCAAGATAGCTCAATTTTTGCTCAGAAATGTAATTTCGGCGAAGCCAAGTAACTCGTCGCAAAAATTGATTCGCTTAAGCAGCTTATTGTGTTCATCCAGATCCTGGTAGTCTTCTACACGAGGGTCAGAATTCCACATGATGGAGGGCAAGGGTAACGTGGGACAGTGCTATTCTAAGGGCTCGAGATTACAAGCCATTGTTTCTCTGGCACCCTTTGTCTCAGCTTCTCTCACACCGCCCCATGTCAGAATGTCTTCGACTCCGTGTAACCTGCTAGACCGTGGCACTCACTCGAGCCCTTAGTCTTCTTTGTGTTTTTAATTCGTAACTTTGTAACAAACTCGGTCTGTCCGCTCCCAAAAAGCACCCCACTTCGATAATAAGCGTGTCATTTCTTCAACAACCATCTTGCTCGACCTTCATCAACGTCGCTATCAAAAATACTCGGATTTATATGAATTCTATCAGCCATCCCCTTTAGATCATTAATATAGATGATGATATTAATTCATTATCAGTGCAGCATTACGATTGGGAAATACTCTTATCATAGTCAACTCAGGGTCGAAAATCATCCCCACAAGAAATTTTTTTTATAACAATGTTCAATTGAATAAATTATCTGGGAAAATAATAAATAATTTTACACGCAAACAAAATAAATAATTATTCAACAAATATCAATTACTATCTTTTCAAATCAAAATTTATTCAATAGAAATTAATTACAAAAGAAATTAACAGTATCCGCAAAGTTTAATTAAATAAAATAAATTATGGACACGTGTAACTTATAAAAAAAAATTCAAAATATAAAATGTGCTAATTCAACGAGCACCAATGAAAAATTCGTAAGTTAAGACGAGGGTGATCTCGCCCACTAAATCATTTAACAAAATAATAATTAATAAAATTTCCCTAGCACTGGAGAGACGAGGAGAGGAACAAAGTCACAAACCTTTTCTCTGGATTACAAATTCCTCTAATCTCCTGGATTAGAGGAATGGTTTCTCCATCTCCTGGAGAAATATGGCAAAATTCTTCATACAAAATAATCGTCCACTGGACACAACAACAAAAAGTTTTACTAATAGAACTCGCCCACCGGGCGTAACAAAATTAATTATGAATTCTATTTCAAAAACAAACTGTAGCACAATACGCTGCCAATACTTTTGGACCCGTGCACGGATCAACTTTGATTTGTGCATTAAAATTTTGTGCATGACTTTGTCACGTCACATAATATAAAACACTTTATTTCAACTTTTTTTTCACTGTTAGAAATTATATTATTTCGTTTTAGGTTTTTTTTTAGGTGAGTCAATTTCTACGTAGGAAAATTTACAATATTTGTACAAAGATATTTTAATAGCTTTAATGATCGCGCAGCAATGAAACGATTAATAAGGGATATTGTATAACGTGCTCTTCTCAAGAGCTGCATTTGTTATTTAACAAAATGTTCATCAACATTGAGTTTTATAAATGTAACGCAATAACCTCAATTGGGTTTTTTCATAGAGTTTGTTATAAAATGACGATTCATTGTGCGATAAAGTAGATTTTCGCTTAAGTGCAATTGGAAACTTTTAGTAATTGTAAACCGTACTGAACTCTAGTAGACACCGTTCAACCGTGGCAACTACCATTTTCGCAACTGTTCTGATATCACTTTGCAATCTCTTCCTATTCCAATATTCGTTATTTTAAATTAATCGTCAATGTTTAAACAAAGGAGTTAGTTAATTAACGAATGTGCTTGCGCTCTTTAATTAATTAAGATGCGTTAAAACAATAACTTTTTTTCCCTCGACGGCATTTCGACAATTTCGCGACTTTAGCAGCGTTATTACCTTCAAGTAAATCTTGAGTTTTGTTGAGAATCAAATCTAATTCTCTCTCTGCTCCAAAACCTTGGAATAAACGCCATGCTGATTTCATTTGCCCTTACCATACGACAACGAGAATAAAGGATACCAACATGGCGTTTAACTCGAGGTTCTAGTGTACTCTAAAAGCAGCTTTCTACTCACTAAACTACAACGATGTCTACCTCGTTGGAATTGTACTCAAGTTTTTGCGTAAGCAAACGCTCTTGATTTTCACCCTTAGAATCATTAGATTTTCAAATTAATACTGAGAACGATAGACGAACAGAGCAATTACATAAAATCATTTAAATAACATTTCATTTTCAATGAATTGGTTTCATTAAATATATAAACACGAATTTTCCTAAAAATAATTAATTAATGCGCTGATTTTTTTTTTCTCAGATCTACTACGTTATATTTCGTGCATATACATCAACATATTTCTTAACTTTTTACAAGGTTAAAGAAGAAAGTTTTAGTTATCCTAACGTGGAGTGCAGGTAATTAATAATTTATACTTTTTTGTTAAAACTTTGTTCCATGAAAACTTATTTAGATCTAAAGTTATTTCATTTCAAGTTTACTATCTAATATGAAATAAAAAAAATAAGGTTTAAATTATGCATGTACATTTGTAAGTTTTCTGAAGAAAATATTGTAACGCGGAATTTTATGAATTTTTGAAAAATGTCTTTATTATAACCAATAAGTCAATATAATTAATTAGGGAAATCTAAAGTTTTAATTACACGTTAGTTTTCGAATGTTATGGAAAAAACCATAAAATTTGTGGAATTTTATAGCGCGAATAATAAAACAGCCGCGTTAGTGGAATGCCACGTGAGGTTCATGATCTCGTTTTTTCCTTACATTCTCGTTCTAATTATAATGAACACATTTTAAGCGGATGGTTATTTAACTGACGCTTCATATGCTTCGTCGAATTTAGTAGAAACCGTTAAATCCACGTAAAATTTATCAAATATGAAAAACAAGGAGACTTTACATGACTCTGTTTTAAACGATATTTCATGAATTACACAAACTAATAGCTTATTTTAGGCGTAATACTTTAAACAGAATGATTATTCATACAAGAAAGATAATGTTAATTTTTGGTATCAAACACGGACGAATTGATAGTACGAGAAAAATTTAAGACGAATGTTCAACTCTCGTTATAAAAATAATTGCATAATATTTTTAATAGTAATTTAAAGCTAGTAATTGATGTTATAAATTTTATTTTTATTATTAACAAGTAAAAAGCATATTTATTCAAATTTTATGAAAAGATTAATTTTTTATTTTCTGTAATATTCTATTCAATTTATAGTTATTTGATTATAATATCATAAT
>JABFQA010001637.1:0-13141 GCA_022817065.1 Probaryconus sp. ZL-2020 | reverse complement strand
TTCTAACGACCAAATCCTTTTCCCATTTATTAACATTCCCCCCACCTTTCTATTCTTTAAATCTCTATCTAGCCCCGCAATATACAGGTTGAACAATAAAGGACTCAGAACACACCCCTGCCTGACTCCCTTCGTTGTCCAAAAGCTTCTTGACATCTTCGCACCGCATCTTATTCTCATTCTTGTTTCTTCATACACTTCTATTGTCCTGACCACCAGTGCTTCGCTGATCCCCTGGTTCCTCATGATCTCCCACAGTTTGCTTCTGTTGACGGTGTCGAAGGCCGCCCTCAGGTCCACGAAGATCGTGAAGAGCTCGCTTCCTTTCTCTATTTCTCTTTGTGCTACATGATTCAATACATATATGTTTTCCAACGTCGATCTCCCACTTCTGAAACCGGCTTGACTCTCTGGTAAAATCTTCAATTCCCTCACCTCTTTCTCTATTCTCACTCTCAGCACTTCAGCGTATATTTTATATGCAGTACACAATAATGAAATTCCCCTGTAGTTCCCAGCTTCATTTCTGTTGCCTTTCTTGTACAGAGGTACCACTACACTTGTTCTCCAGTCTTCTGGGAAGCCGCCTCCATTCCATATCTTCTTTATAAGCTCCACCAACTTTCCCTTCAAATACTCATCACAATACACCCATGCTTCGTTTGGAATCTCGTCAATCCCTGTCGCTTTCTTTTTCTTCTTCGTAATCCTTCTCATTGCCTCAAAAATTTCCTCGTCACTTAGCTCCATCTCCTGTGTTCTCTCAGTCCTCGCTTCTTCTCCCTTCACTGGCTTTTCTTCACCCTCTAGTAATTTCATAAAGTGCCGAACCCATTCTTCTTCCGATATATCATTATCTGCTTTCTCCTTCTTTTTTCTTTTCTTGTTTAAAAAACTCCATACTTCCGTTTCTGTCTTCAACCCACGTAATATGGCCTCCTCTTCTTCTCTTTTAGCCTTCTCTTTCTGCCTAAACAGTTCTCTCAGTTTCTTCTTTTCTTGCATTAAATCTTTCTGTCTCAATTTCCCTTTTCTCCATTCTCGGAAACTCCTCTTTAATTTCCTTCTTCTTGTCGTGCATTCTCTGTCCCACCAATATTTATATCCTATCTTTCTATTATTGAATTTGACCTTCTTCCTGCTCATTGCCTCAATAATAGTTTTCTTCAGCTCGCTCCACACTCTCTCCGCATCTCCAAGGGCCACCTCTTCCACCGTCAATTTAGCTGTCTTCCCTCTGAATTCTTCTTTTGCTTCCTCTGACCAGTCTATCAAAAGCCTCTCATCTTCTTCTTTCCCTGCTTCCTCTTCAACTTCTGATCTTCTTTCCTCCAACCATAACTCAAGCGAGGCGTGATCTGAGTCCACCGCATCTACAATTTTTAGCTTATCTACTATTTCATATCCGCTTATACCAGTAATTACATAATCTATAACAGTATTCCCTCTACATCCCACATACGTAAACTCCCCCTCCCAATCTCCCTCGACCGCTCCGTTTAGCACGTAGCCTCCTTTCCTCTCAACTACCTCTATTAATTCTCTACCTAAGTTTCCTATTTTTTTATCTTTACTCACTCTCCCTTCGTCTTCTCCCTTCACTGCCATATTTATTCCTTTCCCCAGTTCCCCTATTCTCATGTTAAAATCTCCTCCCACAATCCTCACCTCCTCATCTTCAAACTCTATCTCTTCCAAGAGACTTAAAATTCCTCTCATTTCTCCTCTATTGTAGACTGTCCAAATGGTGAATTTGTCATACTTTGTCTCAAAGCTTGTTTTTACGCACCCTTCCGCCTTCTCTTCGTTTTTCACACAGTCCCTCTCCCCCCATCCTTTTCTTACCCCAATTAATATTCCTCCCCTCGCCCTTCCTTTTTTATTTTGTCTTATCGCCCCCTGCCAGAACCATATAAAATTCCCTGCCATTTTGTTTTTAATTTTCTCCCAGTCTTTATTTTCAACCCATGTTTCCGTTAATCCAATAAAATCAAATTTCTCTATGTATTCCCAGAATTCCTTATTTTTATTCATTAACCCTGCTACATTCCAGAAAATACATTTCCTTTTTCCATCTGCTCTTTCATCCTTTACCTTTTTTTCCTCCCCATTTTTTACTTTTGCTTTTTGCCTTTTCTTCCCTTTTTTATCCTCCTCTATGATTACCCTGTTTTCTCTACCTTTGTCTAATCCCCCGCCCGACCTAGACGTACCTATACTTTTCATTTCCCTGTTATCTCTACCTTTTGCTGAAGCCCCATTATTCACCGATCTTCCTCCTTTCTTGGCGTCACACTCCCTTCTTGCCTTATTCCTATTCCATTCCTGCCTTACTCTAAATTTTCTCTTTCATCTCCCTTTTCCACTCCCCCTTTATTTTCCTCCTCTTTTTTTATTTCTTCCCACAATTTCCATACCCCGTCTATTCTTACCTTCCCATATCCCACCTTTATATCTTTACCTTTTTCTTTTTGCCCTTTTGCCCATTTAACTACATCAAATTGTCTCTCTCTTTCTTCCACCGTCAAGTCATGATCTATGAAAAGTCTGGACCCCTTCAATATTGCTTTATTTCTCATAATTTCTTGCTTTTTTTCGTAGCTGTCCAATTTTACCAATACTACATTTCCGGTTCTCCAGACTTCTACTACCTCGCAATCCACCTGTAGCTTTTCCCTGAACCATCCCTTCATCTGCACTTTACTTATTTCCCCATTTCTGTCCCACCCCTTTATAGCAATATTGTTTCTCTTATCTAATCTGTCTTTCTCCGCCACCATTCTCTTAATTTTTCCCACCTCCCTTGTACTCAAAATACTACTTACACTACCCACCGACCCTCCGAATAAACTTTCCCGTCTTGCCCCTGCTACCGACAACATGCTAGACGCCCTCGATAGGACCTCTGAACTGCCCTCATTATCCCTTCCTAATCCTAGATTATTTTCCCACATGTCTATTTTTCCTTCCACTTTACAGATCCTAGCTTCCCAATCATCTATTTTCTCTTTTAACTCCCTTCTGTCAATTTCCAACTTCATCTTTATTGTCTCTAATTTTTCCATTTCCTCACTCATCTTTTTCCTAACCTCTTTCATTTTTCTAAGCTCATCTTTCATCTCCCATTTGGTATCATCAATTTCTTTCTCCTCAACATCCTCATTAAACTTAACCTTTCTTACTACCCCTTTGTCGAGAAGCGACGTTTGTTTAGAACCCTCCTCGCCCCCTTTCTTACCTCCCCCCTTGCCCTTCGGCGTTCGCGTCATCATCTCTTCCCAACTTCACTTACAAGGTTTTCGTTCCTTTTCTAACGCTTCTGTCTCTCTCTGTTCTGTCCTAACCTCTAAACTTACTTGCCACAATTCTCTACCTCGCACCTGCTCCCCACCTCGCGCCGACCGCCTCGCTAACACTTCCTCGGCACCACCTCGCTCAAAACTCCTGATACGTACCCTTCTAACTATTCTCAATTTCAATAAACTCTGATAAATCGCTTTTAATCGCAGAGGAAATCACACACGCTTTATGCTCATGCACGCCCTCTAGCCAAGTCCAAAATAGGAAATAATACTGAATTGTTAAAATGCGATCGTTGGACGGATAAATAGTTGAGCATTCAATTTCATCGTCGCGGAACTGTGCATTCGTATTAATGGAATTCAAAACTGAAAGGAACTTACCCTATCTATGTGACCATCTGTAACGACTTCTGGAGTATTAACGCAAACCACTCTTTTCAGACGCAATTTGTTGACGTGAAACGCTGACCCATAACAGTACATGAGCACCATGGTCGTTGGAAAATAAAAACAGCAGCAGGCTAAAATTCTGTAATCGCATTTAAACAACGCGTTAATAGATGGTATGGATTTTCTTGGGGGGGTTCTAAAGTTTCAGCTCAAATGTCAATTACCTAAAGGAAGCTCTTGCGAAGAATGGATCACAGGCCAGTAAGCCAGATCCATTGAAATAATATCCGCCTCTAGGAAGCACCAATGCTCCAAAAATCGCAACACTTGCTATCCAAGTAGTCGACATCACAGCCACACATCCTTGCCGCATATAATACTGCGCAAAGAAGGAAAATGTTTCCTGAGAAAAATTTTTGAGAGTAATAACTCATTATCAATATGATATTAGAAACTGAATTAACATATAAAATGTGTACTTTTTAACATACAAATGATCCATGTGAAAATGATTTTAAAACAAAAAGTTTTTAGCGAAAGTTTGACAATAGTTTGGAGAAACTTCAGGATAATAAGTCAATGTTTCATTGAGCTTGTCCTAAAGTTTCTCTGAACAATCATTTCCACGTAGATAGACTTTGTCTAGAAATTTGAAAATTAATGACACATTGAAAATGACATATTGAACATTTAGAATCACGTAGAAACATTCGAAAATGGAATGAAATAAAAATTCTGTATATGTCATTTTTAATAGTGATGATTATGAAATTAATTTCTTTTTTTTTTATTTTCTACCGTGTGTAAGGTTTTGTATCGGATGTAGCAGATGTAATTTATTTCGAAACAATTTTTGATCCATTTAAGTGATGATGAAAAAAATGATGAAAACATTACGATGATTACGATTATTTAAAATTATTCACAATAATTAATTGCGAGAGAAATTTTTGCATTAACATTCATGTATGTAAATTGATACAAAGGAAGAGTTGCGCTATTAATGACCGTTTTATACTTACGCCGAAAATGATCAATATTTATGAGTTACGCAAACCAACAAGAAATATAAAGTGCACAATGTCCAGAGGTGTGTTTATTTTTCAGATACAATGGTTATTTTAAATGCAACAAAGCATTGAAGAATGCAAGTTCAATAACTATAATTCATTACTAAACTGGAAAAACAAAATGGTACAGCTTACCAATCGAAAGCAATAAAATTTTACTAGTTGAAGTATGCACAATTCACAATATTATCTTTTTCGTAAAAGTAGCGAAAATATATTCAATAGCAATAGCAATCATTTTGTAAGTAGTATAATTAATCGGTTTTTGATATAAAGCAGAAAAAAATTCAGCAAAAGGAATTGCTCACACAAATGAGATCATAAATCATTACAAAATAGCCAAAAGCCAACAATCGACCATTAAAGTACGCGTTCATTCGAATGCATGCTTTTTAATGTTTTTGAGGGAATAAAAAAATAATAATAATAAGCCAGTGAAGATAAGCAAGATTTTGTTCTTCATTAAAAGACCTTTTTCCACATTGTCTTTATAATCAGGGTTGTTCATGTTGATAAGTCAACAAAGGCTTAATATGTCAGAGTGTCATACTTTTTTTTCTTGAGAAAAGAAAAAAAGAGAAAAAGAGAAAAAAACACCCGCACTAAAAAATGACGTTATTATCACCAAAGATGAGTTATAATTAGAAGGCTGTCAGTGGAATCATACATCTCTACTTCTTTTCACATATCAGCAGCACTCATGCCGCTAATCTGGAGCATGTAATAACTCCTATACATGCAAGTAATTAGCGAATTTCTTTACTTTAATTCACGCTTATTTCACAACATTCTGCGAATGATTAACAGCTCAATTTTAAACTGGTATTTTTTTGTCATTTATTATTGATTGCAGCGCAGAATTTTCACGAAGGGTGGAAATACAATACTTTTTTTTTTTTCTAAAAGTGCTTCACTCGGATAATCACAAATCTTAATATTATTGTACAGTTATTGGCAAAAATGTCGCTTTGGAATTTTTTTTTTAACAAAAACATGACAAGTTTTTTTTCAGAAAAAGTAATTTCAAGTGAGTTATCTAATTAAATATAAATTCTTTGTTAATTAAGAATTTCCGTCTTGTTATGATCGCTGACTATGATGATTTTTTTTTGTCTTTATTTTGCGCACTTAAAGAGAAGGCGAAAATATTTTGCGTGACAAAATATGAAAGTGCTGCTGAATTTTCATAAGCCTCCATAACAAAATAGTCGCATATTCTCTTACGCGAGACATAAATTTTACCAGCACCATTCACAATCCTTTTATCGTAAATAAAAACTCGCGCTAACCATTTTGAATTATCAACAAATACGTGTAGATTGTATGTATAAGTTATACCGTCCGAACTGTCACACTGTAGATTATATTTTGAATATATTTTATCAGGACAAAACATCTACTATTATTTATTAAATTTGTTGAACTTTTCAACTTCATTGATTTTGCAAAATTTCATGCATACAAAATACGCGCATTTGTTCAAGAAACTTTTTAATAATTGTTTATGGTAAACTTTCTGATGCTCTTCTTTTTTTATTTATTTGTATCTTTCGTCTGTAATATTTAAGCTGAACTGAAAGTTGTGAGTTCCCCTTTTGTTGATTTTTGTCTATAAAATTTGAATTGCGCTTTTGAAATGTTGTTTTCACTTTAAGATCTGGCTTTTAAAGATGCATAATAATAATATTCCCTTTAGAATTCATTGCGCGGTAAAAAAAAAAAAGAAAAAAAAACTTCTTATTGAACGTATTCGTTATAAAGTGGAAGAAAAGGAATGATTTCAGTGACAATGAAATCATTGGTCGGTGTAATACAGAGAACGTTTACGATTGTGCTCGTGTTTCATTTGCTAAGTTGTATAATGTAATAAAAAAATCTTACCCTCTTAGAGGAATGTTTGTAATAACGATGAGGATGTAACATACAAACGTAACGGTCGATCGCCATGCAAACCAGGATGACGGCACTTTGTTGAGTAAGAGCGCCTCTAAGAAGAGCCTGGAATTTAAATCAATTTCTCATTCAAAACTCATTTCTTTATAGACAATTTCAGAAACATTTTATATATCATCTAAATCATATTTTCATTATAATTCGAAAATCTTTTATTTTTTTATTATACAAAACTGATTAAAGAATAAATTAATCTGTTTTTTTTTTAGTATGAATAATTAGGCCATAACAATTTTTTGAATACATTTTTTTATACAACTTCCAGTTTGTAACGAGTTTTTCATGACTTAAAATCTCGCGTTTTTTGCCAGATAAAAAAAATGGCGTACTAATTTTTTTGTCAAAAGTGACCCAATTATAAGAACGTGAGTTTTAATATTTAATGTATGCTGATTCTAACGACATTATTTATGATGTCCGAAATGGGAAACAGACTTATAAGTTCCTGACTCTGTTAACGACAAATAAATCCTTTGCAAATAACAGGGAGACATCTCGCATTTACATCTGTGTATTTGGAATACGTATTTATCTCTAGAAACCTTGTATCTGTAAAATTTAAATGTTTCGGATATCCTCATCGCACAGATATTTATTTTTACCGCCTCGTATATATATGTAAGTTCATTGATGTTTTCCCACTTTTTTTTAAAAGTTGATGATAACAATAATAACAATAACAGAGAAAGAATATAATTCGCGCATGAATTCCTCGACACCAAATATTCAATACGTTATCATCTTCCTCGAATCACATTTTTTCCATCTGGTTTTGTCTTCTATTTTTTGGACGTCGTGCAAATTTTCAACGAGAAATTAATCATACAAATTTTGTTTTTTAGCAGTTACCAAACAAAGAATGAATAAAATATTTCAGATCATATTTTAGCACAATGCAATTGCTTGTATAACGCAATGTAAATGCAGTGCGTTATATAATTTTCATACGTATGTTTTGAATAATAAAATTATGCATTATTCAATGTAACATTTCAATTGTGTAATCTGCAATTCTTTTAAAGTGAGTTATAAATATATTAGATTAAGAATTGTATATGTATGATAATTTATGACCATATATAAACTCTTACTTTTAATGAAAACTTATCATGACGAAAATTAACATCAGTAATAAATATGTTATACTGAACTAAAAGTTTGCCTTGGGGAAAATGTGATATTTTCAAGTGCTCGTATTTCATGTAACAAATCTCCGTAACATTTAATTACGTAACTAAACTTAAAACATATAACTTTTAACGAATGTCGCGAAACCATTATGATAAAATCCATTCAGCGTTTGTTGCGATTAAAACTGGTTTATGATGTGCATTAGGGGTCTTTTTTCCAATTTATCAAAAATAAGAATCGAAATTCAAGTGAAATTTTAATTAATATTTTGTTTTTTGGCTTTCGAAAAATTGTCTCTTGTTCATAACTATAACAAAACAAAACAAACTGAAGCAAATTTCAGTATAGAAATTGCTTTAATTAAAAATTCAGTAGTCTAAACGAATATTAAGTCAGACAAATTCATTATTTCACTTTCCCTGCAATATTAGCATTTATAATTGCTTGAATATGAAAATTTTGTGCAAAATCTGCGAGGATAGAATGACATTTAGGCAATTCGAAAGTATTTGATAAAATTATATGTAATCGTAATTTGACAAAAATGTTACAATTGTATTAAATTTGTAATTATGGAAAGCAAAAAAATTAACGTATTGCAAAAAAGCTTTTGCAAGTGAAATAAGTGATAAATTGAACTTTACTGTATCAGTGTTTTTTTTTACGTAACAGTGGTGTTCTGCTTCTTTTATCGATTAACCTTGAGTGAGAGGTACTTGAGTGCAATATAGCAGATATTTTATTAAACATATACCATTATAATTCAGCGTCTATTAAAAAAATGTACGAAATTAATTAATGGCAAGAAATGTAATATTTCACAGTGCATTATATTAAAGTATGTTGTATAATTTCACATAAAAAATGTATATTTGAATAATCCCTTTAAAAATGATCGCCTATTCTTTAAAAAGGTAATGCCATCATTAAAAAGTCGAAAGGAAACAATGTTTAATAGAAAAGTAAATTTACCAAAGAAATTTAACTCTATCTTGTTTTTGCGAGTACTACGTTTCTTGTAGTACGTATGCGTTTCGCTTAAATTCTTGAAACTCGGTAAAGCGGTGTTTATTTTAATTGAGCTTTTCAGCTTCGAATGCGAGCCTATTTTGTGTCGTAAAAAAAAAAACGTGTTAAAAATTAACATTTAGAAGGTTCAGAAAAATGAGACGAAGATAAGAAGGAGACAAAGAGAACAGACGAGGTGGAAAAAAAATGAATATAAAAGAGGAAATTTGGGGCGTGGCGAAGAAACCTGAATTATTAAAACCTAATATAACTCGTTGAAGACAAATGCGCGAGAGGCCATACCGCCTCGGTAGTCACCAGTTGAAAATCAAGAAATATGCAGCTACAAATCACCGTTGCTTGCTTTCCGAGAGTTCCTAAGATTATCGCGAGGAACTCGATAATGTCTCATGGAACGAGTGTCGGAAGTACCTCGAGTTCCTAACGGCAATTTCCTCTCCGTAAGTGCCTCGTTTGAAAAAAAAGTAAAATCCAAAAGTGTTGCGTGCGATCTCGCGATGATGAAAGTAAAACGACGTCAACGACATTACACAAAGCAAATAACTTTTTAAATTCCAATTTATCTTGGCTTTTAATTTCATACTTTTTTTTAATTATTATACTTTCTTATGTTTCACATGGCTCGTCGCGAAATAATATTTTTTTTTTTTTGGATATAAAGTTCATTGTAAAATGCAAACCTGAATTTGACAGACAACTTCTCCATACGGCCAACATCCATAAACGGCCGGAAGAAAGCCAAAAGGAGTCACCAGAAGTCCAATCGCCAAGTCATTACTAGCGAGACTGGTTAAAAGATATCTGGGCTGAAAACAAAAAAATAAAGAAAGAAATTAACAAATCAATTTTGATATTATTTAAATTTGTTCGTTGATGATTTAATTAAACGTCAGGGGGTTTAATTTAATTAATTGTTAATAGCCACTGCTGTAAACTGTAAGCTCTTTGGTATTGGTTGAAAGGCTTATAGCTTATTATAGCAGTGGCATAAAAATGCAGAAAGCGTTGTTGCTAAGCAGGGTGAAAAGAAGCACTTATCTCGCTTCAGTCTTTAACGTTAAGGTGGTCATAGAATAACTAACAGAACACAATAGGGAAGATGATACTTAATGAATGTAAATAGTAACTAACTTTCCAGAAAGTTTTTTTTTAAAGAATTTTCATAGACTTTTAATTTCAGTATTTTCAAGATAATTTTCATTTTATAATCAAAACAATCATTTAAAAGAAAAAAAAATAATTTTAAGAAATATAGAAAAACTCATATGGGAATAACTTGAATGTCTTGAAAATCACGTTTTTGAGACAGTGACGGTGAAAAGCTCTTTACCTCTTTTCCAGGGAACATGTTCTTTTGATTATATATTTCATTTAATTAATTTTGTGTCTTGTAATTTCCCTTTACTTGGAAATAATCTCTTTCTACACATTGTTTGACCGAAGACCGAAATGTCCATCCTTCCGTTATAAAAAATAACATCAAAGAATTGTGATTTAGAGAAAACTGTTTTCTAAGAAAAAGTTTTCTTAAAAAAAGAAACCTGATAAACTCCTTTTACCACTATCAGCAGCTGGTCGTTTCTATTTACAATGAAAAGATATCATAATTCTACATATCATAAAATTTTATGACAGTCATCGGAAAGGTCAACTTTTAACGTCTGACAGGTATTCATTGGCGAAAGATATTTTGATAGTCCATTCAAGTTGTGAAATGTATTCAGCTCTATTCTGCAAACTTAGATGACATTCCGTACTTGTTACTTGTTGTAAGTTACATTGAATAAAATAAAAAGAAACAAGAAATCGCACAAAAACGCACGAAGAAGATTTCGCAAAAAATTTCGTCAGAACAATCTTCTTTGCGGGGAAAAAAAAAAAAACAAAAATTATTTTTAAAAGTGGAAAGAAAGAAAATAAAAGTTCCGTTACCTGTGCGTGAATGTATTTGCTGTAACGACGACTATTTATGACGCAAATGAGGAGGAGGTTCGCGAACAATATACCAAGGCTAAGAAGGAGTATCAAGGCAGCGCGGATCAGTTCGCCAAAGCCAGGAATGGTCCAAGTGATTTCCGGTGCCCCAGGACGCCAGCAGCTGCTATTGCTAAGTGCTGGCGCCAATAGGATCGTCTGCTGCTTGTGGTGTAGCATTATCAACTGTGTCGGGTAAGTCTTTTCTTCCTTCCGTGCGCTTTCCAAATCTTTAACAAGAATGTCCTCGCAACTTTTCCACTTGGACTTCCACTTGGACCTAGCCCCTCGCTCATTCCTTGTACTGGGAACTTAGCTGATATTTTGGCCGCGAATCCTGGATCCGGCACCACCTTTTGCCGTCCGACAATACGGCCGAGCTTCGTGAATTCACATCGATCGCAATAACATTAGAATTGTCTTCAACCACTATTCCATCCAATGGCCTTCCCGATCTTCTCGTCTTCGTCGTCGTCGTTGTTGATACTTTGCACCAGTTTCGAGGCATGGTCTCACGAGTGCTTCTTACTCCGATAGACATATATTATCTGAAACAGTGTTACACAATTGCACAGGTTAAATCATTTTGCGTTACGTTTCGTGATTATCATGCACTGAGAAAAAGAAACAAATAAAAATTACTATCTTTGTTGGTAATGTTCGGATATACTTTCCCTGGTTGGAAAATTACCATCCTTTTTGTTAAAATTTGCTAACTTGTTGAAACTTTATATTAGAAAAGATATTAATTTTTCCCACAAAAGATCGTAATTTTTCCAGAAAGGGAAAGTATATCAGCACTTTACCAACAAAGATGATAATTTTTCTAAAGCTTTTTTCTCCGTGCAAATATTATGGGAAACAATGACACTTTGGAATTCGTTCAATCAGAAAAAAGAATTACAATTTAAGTTGTAACGGAAAACAAATGATCAAAATTTGCAATTAACATTGTAATTGTTATCGTTTATATAGATTGTAATATTTGCCTTTGTCTTCAAGCGAAGTATATTAAAAATATAGACTTTTCTTCTCGGGAAATAGTAAATTTTACAATTCGTTAGTAGTCATTTGACGCGTTTTATAAGTACCTCAAAAGTACGACAACGAGTGCGGCATGACATTGTCGAGATTGTGTTACCGTTTAAAGTTCTTTTACGTTCAGAAAGATTCCCTTCGTATTATTATTCTACGTTGGTTTCGCCATTGCAAAATCTCGCGTCGGTTTTAACGAAAACTTTCAACTTTTTACATTGCTGAATATATTATTTAACGTATGTACACCGTGATTTTCGATATTCTTTCGAACGCTCATGTTCAATATTAATGTTAAGTTAACACAAAAACAGTTGAACGTTTGTTTTCAGCGTCATCCTAATTGAATAAAAATTGTTTTGCGAACTAATTAGCGCGTGATTGCGAGATTATTAATTTTTAACGAAGTCATTTTTTTTTGCATGAGACGTGAGAAAAACAACACTTTATAATAAATTCAAACCATTCATTTGTACGATTACGTGCAATTTGTAAAATTAATAGTGTTGGAGATAAATTTATATGTCTATTAGAATATGATTGTTCGAATCAGATTTCGCTGAATTGGTTAGCGTAATGTAATAATGTTACATATAAACCAATTAACGATTCATAATTAGATTGAAATATAACTGTACGTCGATTATCGATCTTCAAATCTGATATGCAGTAATCTTTTTTGCAAAAAATAATGTCATAAGGACATTGATAATTTAAAATAACTTTTTGTTAGTTTCAAAATGAGGATTAATCTTATGTAAGATCACACGTCATAATTTGGCATTTGATATTTTGAACGAGACTCAAGATCTTATATAAGATCTTACATAAACAAAAGAATGTTCATACAAAAATAAAGTATTTAAAGTATGTGTAGAATCTGATTACGCAAATATCGCAATCAGACAAATAATTTTGCAAAATCAGATTTACGTTCTGGAGGTCGCAATTAATGAATAAATATTCAATAATTTATTTTTCCGCTTATTCTGCAGTAAAAATGTTCCATTACATTTTCATGGCTGACAAATTGAGACATTTTATTTATTGCCATAGATTAATGTAACTTTTAAAATACGTTATAAAATATATATATAGTTTTTTTATTTAATCAATCAGCGATGAGTTTTTCATTGTAACCAAAAAGTCTTATAATTCAATTACAGTAGCAGCTCTGGTATCCAGACATGCTTTAACAGACCACCGCTTTATTCGAACGATTTTATACTCGATACATGAATTGCTGTTTATCCTTTC